>CAUYLG010006100.1:0-176425 GCA_963573385.1 Cacajao melanocephalus | reverse complement strand
AATACAGGAACACCCAGATACATAAGGCAGGTTCTTAATGACTTACAAAGAGACTTAGACTCCCACACAGTAATAGTGGGAGACTTTAACATTATACTGTCAATATTAGACAGATCAACGAGATAGAAGATTAACAAGGATATCCAGGACTTGAACTCAGACCTGAAACAAGTAAACTTAACAAATATTTACAGAACTCTCCACCCCAAATCCACAAAACATACATTTTTCTCAGTATCACATTACACTTATTTTAAAAGTGACCACATAATTGGAAGTAAATCACTCCTCAGCAATTGCATGGCATTTCACAGCTTTAAATAAAATATTGGTTGGCTGCTTGTTTGTTATTTTCATCCCTTATTCCTGCCTGTCTCCATTGTTAAGCACAATTATTGGCATAAAAGAGGTTTTTAATACCCATTTTTAGACTGCATTCTAGCCTGGGCAATAGAACAAGAATCCCGTTCTCTCTCCCTCTTTCTCTTCCTCTTTCTCTTTCATTCTTTTTTTTTCTTTCTTTCACTTTCTTCATTTCTTTTTCTTTCTTTCAAAAAAAAATGTTATATCTTATCAGAGCACTAGAAATTTCATAAACAGGCTAAGAAAACCTAAGTAAAAGTTTATGTATTCTCCAACTCACACAACATCAAGGGCCACACACTTTATTTTACCTTTAGGAAGTTTCTGACAAAATCCTTTGGATTTATCCTCTTAATTAAGCATAGTATGGAACAATGGAAAGTTCCTTACATTTGTAATAGGGAGACTAGTATTATTCTTTCTGAAATATTACTGACCAGCCATTTGGCCTTAGAAAAAAATCTTTTTTATTTTTTTAGACATGAAGTCTCACTTCGTCACTCAGGCTGGAGCACAGTGGTGTGATCATAGTTCACTGCAGCCTTAAACTCCTGGGCTCAAGTTATACACCCACCTCAGCCTTCCAAATAGCTAAGACTATAGGCATACATCACCATGCCCAGTTAATTCATTTTTATGTTTTTAGAGATGGGGGTCTCACTATGTTGTCCTAGGCTCAGATACTCCTCCCACCTCAGCCTCCAAAGTAGTTGGGATTACAGGCGCAAACCACCACACTTGGCAATTTCTTACTACTTTGGTGTCCTTTAAAAAAAATCTGTGAAAGAGGAAATAATAATACCAATTTTCAAGAGTAAATGATTGTATCATGAGGATTAAATGAGGCAATATCTGTATGGTAAATTCCTATAATTGTACGAATTATTTTCTCTTCCCTGTATCTACACCCTTTGCCAGGTGAAATTTCTCTATCAAAAGGAATGGTGTACATTTTCCCACACCTTGACACTGAATTCATGTGACTTGCTTTGGCCATTATATGAGACCTTGCATGTTTTGCTTGCTCTCTTGTGCCTCTTCTATCTTTTCTTTCATTACCATAAGAACATGCTTAGGTTAGCTTTGTGAAAGATAAAAGACACATGGATCAGAGCTGAGTCCCCCAGGTCATCTGATAGCTCAGATCAACTGATAGCCCCAAACCCCCAAATATGTGAATAAGCCTAGCCAAAATCAGCAGAGTCACAAACTTCTAGACTTATGAGCAATAAACACATATTGTTGTATGCCCTTGAGATTTCACAGTTGTTTGTTACACTATTTTGACAACAGATAACCAATAGTCTGGGAGATTAGGCTCCTACAAACTGTAAAGTACTACACAAATGTAAACTATTAAAGCTTAGGGATGGTAGAAAAATACATATGTATCCAAGGGCTCCCTTGCTTTATGAGGTATTAGAGCCTACGAAAAATCTCATTAAATCCTGTTTCAGAGAGTCCTGGGATCCCACTTTGAGCTGGACAGGACATTAGAGAAGGTTCAGTCTTTTTCTACTTGTGTATGAAAACTTTTCTCAGTAACACAGATTCTCTTTTGTCTGTACCAACAGACTTGTTCCTTCTAGCACTTCTATGCTCTAGCAGTTATAAAAGACATCATCTTTAACTTCTGCCGTCTCTCTAGCAATTCCTATGCACACAACCCAGGAGGCTGGGTCTGGTTTCATCCCTCTCAATTGGCCACTTCTCTGTGTTGACATCTGTCAATTACGCTCTGATCATGCTGCAATTTGCAATTTTTCCAGATGCTTTCAACATGCGGCCACTTTGACAAGCTAAAAGCTGCTAATGCTGCATCATTTATCATATTTCCCTGCACATTCCATTAATCTTAAAGACCCAGCTTAATGCACACAAGGACATCCTCCCTAAATACAGAAGGGCTAGTCCAGAAGTTTCATAAAATTAGCATCTTCCCAGATCTCCAAAGGAATAAAAAGCCACAAGAATAAATTGGAAGAGAAACGAGGCAAGCTGTTTTGTATTTTCTAAAGGAAGGAAGAAATTATTTAGCCTGATTCAGGGCTCTTTCAGGCATCTCACACATTGTTATTGCTGAACAAATACTTCTTATTCTTCTGAACAATGAGGTAATCCGAGATGGACCTTTTCTTCCTTAAAAGGAATAAGGAATCTTTCCAGGTCCCATTTCTGCATCCTGCATGGTATCTTCACCTTAGCTGCTGAAGGATCCTTTTTTCTCTAACCTAGAAGAAGGCAAGAGGCAGAGTGCCTGTCTAGAAAATTGACAAATCAGACATGACATACATATAGACCCATTACTTCTGTCATATTTCTCCTCTTAACTTTTCTCAGCAATTAAGGTTTCCATGAGCCTCCCACTCCTTTTCAAATCCTGCTCGTGAGGCAGTTGTAATTAAATCTTCTTGATTTCCCAGTGCTGCTTCTTTGTAAAATAACTTTATCTTCGAAAAGTTTCCCGTCTAAATTTTCCCAAACACACTTTCCTAACTAAGGCTGTGATGGAAAAATCTTTCTCTTCCTTTCTTCTAAGCCTAAATTCAAAAGCACTACCTCTTCCAGGAAGCCTAACCTGACAACCTAACTCAGCCTCATTTCCAGGCTCTTTCTCTGGACTCGCAGAGCTTCTTATACATGCCTCTATTATAATATTTACCACACTGTCTTGTAATCATCAGTGTCCTACTGTCTCCCACACTCAGCTTGTGCAAAGAGGACAGGCCAGGTCTCAGTGGACTTTGCATCCATGGAGCCAGTTTTGCTAGTAGAATACGAGGGGAGAAACACTGACCAGGTGCTCATCCACTCTCACAGCAACTATTTTGTTTCCTTTGAGAGTGCTGTCAATGTGCTAAGCTTAATTAGGACATAGCCTTTGCTCCCACCTTGTTAGCTTCACAAAGACAGTAAGATGTTGTGATTTACCTGGTGATGAGTTTCATAGAATCTTCTGAAATAATCAAATAACCTATCAAGTGATCTCTGATCACCTGATATGCGGCCAGATTTGTACTAAGCACCACAGTGGGAAGGGAGTAGTAATAAGGAAATATAAAACTAGGTTTCAGATCATTTGACATACATTATCTCGTTAGAGATTCAAACATATGTATATAAAACACTAACTTTACATCACAGCGTAAGTGTCATTTAAGTCACATAGACAACGATAGCTAAAGAATGCAGAGAGCGAGAAATTACTGGAAAAGGAAGAACGGTTTTCAAGGCAGCTTTGCAAAAGCAGCAAGTGTTGGGTCTTAAAGGAGGGTAAGATCTCAGCAGAGGGGAGAGAAGCCAGTAACAGCATAAACAAAGGAGCAGAGCAAGATCTGCACAGTCTGTTTAGATTTAAAGAATAATGAGTAGACTCGCCCAGCTAGGATGAAGGCCCTCTGATGAGAATAATGGGAAATTAGGTTCCAAAGCCAGGCCAAATTATCTCCATTTTTTTTCCCCCAATAAAAAGAACTGCCCAAGTCACCTACTTCCAAGAGGCCCCATTGTATCCTTGTCCTGAACAGGAAATATGCAGTTAAGCAGGGAATGTGCAGTTATTACCACAACTCAGCCACCACCAATTACGCCTCAAGAGCACCATGTTAACTCCTCGCTAGCCAAAGGTTTCTCTAGTTCATGCTTCATCTATTTCCACCAACCAGTTTAAAGTGTACACCCACTATGTGCTAATCCACTTACTAAACTCCCTAAATTACTCAAAAATGAAGAAGATAGAATTGAATTAATTTCAAAAAATTTCTATTTTTTGTTCTTGTATTTTCCTTTTATTTTTCTTCTGTCACAGTTCCCTGCTCTTCTACTATTTCTTAGAGACAGTATTTATTGAGGAGTTCCATCAAACCTTCTGTAGCCCTTCCTTGCTAAACACATCTTAATCATGCTGGTAGATTTAAAAAGAGAAGAAAGTCAAGTCCGTAAATAATTTGGCTTCAAAAGGGAAGTGGTTAAATTCTCAGTGCCTTCTTTATCATGTTCAATCTTCCACCATTCTCTCCTCAGTGGTTAAGAGTTGGCTCTAACTGCCAGAAAACATCTTTTGCATCTCCTTCTGATGAGAAACAAGACGTCTCTCTTCTTGTCTAAATGAGGAATTGAAGTCAGGGCCATCCCAAGAGAGTACAGTCCAACTTACCCTTCTAAACATGACTTGGTCCAGCCTCTGAGCAGGTCCCTAAGACAGCACAGGATGCCTGGAAAATCCTCCCTCTCACTGTGCCAAGCCATGTGTCTCCTTTCATTTAAATACTTCCTGAAATTCCACCCTCTGTGCTCCCTTATGACTTCGGAGAAGAATAATGAAGTCCTTCCCTGCCTCAGATCCTGTCTCCCCATGAAAAGCTTTTGGCCACTTTCCCTGATCACACCCCCAACCTCAATCAGGCTTTGCATTCTTCTTTGCTCCACACTCCTAAATATATGTGCCCTTGAAGTGTACTCATTATAAATAGCCTACATTTTAACTCATCTGGGATACTGTAAACCCTTTCTGGCGGTCCAAGAAGTCTCGAGCTTGTTAGGATCTAGGGAACTAGCCTTGCTTGGGGTTGTTGTCGTCAATGAACTGAGACAGGACTACATCAAACAAGCATTTGTTCACACAGCATTTCCTCTCTTAGGCCATGTGAATAAGAACCAATATTTCTATAGCATTTACAAAATGCTTTCAGATCCATGACTTTAGTTTTATTTTTCTTCAACATAACCCTGTGAAGTACCATTTACATAATCCTCTCTTAATAAGGAAATGGAAGCTAAAGGAGGTTAAAAAACTTGCCTTTGGTCAAGCAATAAATGGGGCCAGGAAAACTACTTGGGAATAATTCTACGTAGATCCTGCACCTGACATCATAAAACAAAATAAATCTCAGAGGGATTAAATGATTAAACATAAAACATACAACTATTAAGAAGAAACATAGCTAACGATTTGCCTGATCACTAGATGAAGAAAGGTATTTTACATAGGAAAGCAATAGAGGCCAGGTGCAATGTCAAACACTGGTAATCCCCACACTACTATGGGAGGCCAAGGCAGAAGGATCACTTGAGCCTAGGCGTTTGATACCAGCCTAGACAACATAGCAAAGACCCTGTCTCTACAAGAAAAAAAAATTAGCCAGATATGGTGGCACATGCCTGTAGTCCAGCTACTCGAGAGGCTGAGTCAGGAGGATCTCTTGAGCCCGGGAGATTGAGGCTGAAGTGAGCCATAATCACATCACTGCACTCCAGCCTGAATGACAGAGCTAGACCCTGTCACCTGCCCCCGACAAAAGCAATAGAAAAATTCCCAAAAGAAAAACATTCTGCTCTTGCTTGCCACCATGTAAGATATGTTTTTGCTCCTCATTTGCTATCTGCATGATTTTGAGGCCTCCCCAGCCATGTGGAACTGTGAGTCAATTAAACCTCTTTCCTTTATAAAAAAAAAAAAAAAAGCTCAGACTACATAAAAATATAAGACACTTACGTGTCACAAAACCAAATAGAAAGCCAAAACAGTCTGAGGGAGAACTGCCTGAGAAAGGAGTGCCTTCTCAACTATAGATTTCAGGCAAATATATTTTAAAATCCCTCTAAATTAACAGATACTAGAAATAGAGCAGACAACTTGTAGAAAAGTAAACACAATTAGCTAATAAACTTATTTTTAAGGTTCAACTTTAGTAAGAATCAAAGATGTACAAAATAATACAATAAAACACTGTTTTTGCCTGGCAATGTAATTGTAATGGCAATACACAATGCAGGCGATGGTGCAGTGAAGTGTACACAACCATTACACTGATGAAAGTATAAACTGATGTAATCCTCCTAGAGCAATGAATAACTACCTACTAAGACCCCAAAAATTTTCAGACATGTTGATCTAGTAATTCCACTCTGGGAACCATTTCATGGAAACAATCAGGAATATTCTAGAAAATTTATGTATGTTAATATTCATCAGTAATATTTAAATCATAATTAATTTGTACAAATCACATTCTACTATATGTAAATAATAAAAATACTAAGCAATATTAGTAAAAAATGTATATAAAGAATTATAATGAAAATGTATTTATCATATATAAGATATATAATATATAATGTATGTGATACATAATACATATAACATATATTAAGTGATATAATATTTATCATATTATTAAATACAATGTATGTACATATAATTATTAAATACAATGTGTGTATGTATATATATTTGTATCTATATTTATGTATATTTATACATATATATATATATATGCACACACACACACACACACACACACACACATATGATCCTCCTGCCTTGGCCTCCCATGGTAGTGCTGAGATTACCAGTGTGAGACATTGCACCCAGCCTCCATACATATATGATATTTAATAATTATATATACATTGTATTTAATACGATAAATATTATATTATTTACTGTATGACATATACACACACATACACATTGTATTTAATAATATGATCTTGATTATGTAACTATATGTATGAACAGGTAGGTTGTCCAGGATGTAGACAATAAGGAGTTAGGAAAGCAAAATGTTTTATCAGGGAGTAATACCTGTAAAAGACAAAGTGGAACAGCAGGATTGCATGGAAGGACCCTCAAACTGCAGTGCAGATGTGGAAAATCTGTGCCACCCAAACAAGTAGCAACAAAGCAAAGATCTTCCTTAAGAAAAGACCTATACTGAGAGAAGAAGCCAGGCTTTGTGGTACAAGCTTGCCCAGTCACCTGCTGGGACCACCACTAAAATAGTGGGACCATGGCTCAAATGCTGAGGCCAGTCTCGAAGTTGCTAACAGCTGGAGTCAAGGTATCCACAACTATATCGACATAAATAGTTGAGTGGTCCACAACTACATCTACATAGAATAAAGGCTGGGAATGCACCAAAATGTTAGTAGTGATAATGGAATTATGCATTATCTTTATTTTCCTCTTTATACTTTTCTGTATTTTTCATGTTTTTGCAGAAAGCATAATAACAAGAAAAAAGTATTATACTTAGAAAAATAGGATTTTTTAATTTTAAAATGAGTCCTATCTAGGGATTTCTGTGTTCCTTAGTCTCTCTTACCTCCATCTTCACACATCCTTTGAGAGTGGTAGTCCTAATGTATTCATTTTAATAGTTTGCTTAGAGACATTTGTGTTAGGACGTTTTTTCCAGAACAAGACAAAGCCTTAAATTACACACACATACACACACTGAGTACTGCTTTTGGTTCACTTTCTGCAATCTTGTTTTTCTTCAAGTTTTACAAGCAAGTTTCCAGTTTCTCTCTCATTGTTAGACTGCATTGGAAGAGGAGTCTGGGCAGGCAAAGATGGGAGTTTGCACTTACTGCCTGCTACATGCAGGGCAAGAGTGGGAGCTTTTCAAAAAACAAGGTCCAGAGTCAAGTTTGTAGCCATACATCTAGTAAAAGCTGGAGACAGGATTCACTCCAGTCAGTTTGGTCTCAAATCTTTGCTCATTCATCTACCCCTAGTGTCTTCAATCAAGAAATATCTATATCCTGCAGCTCAGCAAATTTGGCAAAGCTGATCTTCAGAAACACTGTTGCATGCAATGTGGAGTTCTGCCAAGAGTGGGCAGAAAGTCAAGAGACTTGTGTTCTAACCCTGGCTGTGTTCAAGGTGTCAGATGACTTTGGACAATTTGTTTTCTTGCCCGTGGAAGCAGTGGCTGGGACTAGCGATTTCAAAAGGGCTTTTCTGCCCTTAACCTCTGACTCTCTCAATATTCATTTATTTGTGCATTATATATGCAATTAATACATTCATTTATGTATGCATATAATGCTCTCAGCAAGCCAGTGCTATTGCCATGCCACACCTAAATAAATCATGAACTCATTCTGCTTCTTTTGAAAACCGAGATCTTTAAATTGTTCTCTGCTATTGCCTCACCCAGAACTATTGATAAAGACAACTGCATTCACCACAGCATTATTTACTAGACAAAGACTGGCAACAATTCAAACACCAGTGGATAGAGGACTAATTCAATAAGCTATGGCACGGCATTGCAATGGAATTCTATGCAGACACATGAAAGATTTAGGGGACTTAGCCATACTATCTAGGCTGGGCTTCCGGGACACCACATTCTGTTATTTCCCACCTCTCTGATTGGCTGTCTCGTCCCATCCACCTGTGTTGGACCTTCTTCCTCTTCCCAACATCTAATTGTGAAAAGGACCCAGGAATCAGTCCCTGGCCTTCTGTCTATGCTCTCTCTCTACATTCAGTCCCAAAATTTAAAATAGCATCTGATGATACCCAAACTTCTATCTCCAACTGTAGCCTAAGCCATGCCCTCTGAAGTAAACAACTTACTGCTTTCTAAATATTGTATTCATTAATATTTGAGTGCCTATTAAGGGCCAGCCACTGACTGTTCTAGGCACTGAAAATATAGCAGTGGAAAAACAAGACAAAATCTCAGCCCTCCTTAACATTCCAGCAGCTATACCAGAAAACAAACAAGGCAATGGTAATTATGTTCTGTAATGCCAGGTAGTGATAAGAGCTGTGCGGGAAAATAAAAACAGTAAGAGGGCAGAAGTGATGGGAGCTCTTTGAGATGGGATGACCAGGGAGGGCCAGCCTGGGGAGGTGACATACAGGAGTGACGCATGCCAAAGACAGGGTGGTCAAGCCTTCCAGGTGAAGAGAAGAACAAGGACAAGGTCCCAGGATGGTGATATGTTGGCACATTAGAGAAAAGGAAGGAGGCCAGTGTGGCTAAGCAAAGTAAGACACAAGAGTCGCGGGAGAGGACTTCACTGCAGCGGACAGGTGATGAGCCCACGAGGCCCTGTGACCATGGCAAGGAGTTTAATTAATGAATATGTGTGCTGATACAGAACAATCTCTAAGATGTATTGTTCCATGAAAAAGTGAAGTGCAGCTGCTGCCTAGACTCCTTCTGGAAGGACACACAAGAAACTGTAAAAGGTGGTCACCTCTGGAAATGGATACACAAATAGGGGGCCAGTAACAGAGAAACCTATTTTTCAGTGATAATTTTTTTGTACTGTTTCAATTATCTCCAGGGACATGAATTATTTTTTCAATTTATAAAAATCTCCTTCTGTCTGGTCACTGGTGGTGTTCTAACTGGCCCAGTGGACTAAGCCACATTTGCCTCATGAATAGAACTCCTCAGCCTCATCTGTTGCCTCCCAGGGTCCTTAAGCTTTTCCAGTTCACTTTGTTTTCTGAAGGGAGGTCACCACATCCTGTAGGTTCATTTTTGTTTCAATTTGTTTTGCAGGAGGGAGGTTCCTCACCACCAAAACCAAAGACTGAGGTCTCGGTGGCTCTTCTGTGGAAGGATGCTTCTCCACTCTCCTCACAGAGAAGCTGAGAGTTTTCCTGTTCCCATGTTACAGTGTCCCCTACTCTCCCAGTGGCTCCTGGCTGTTCCAGACCTCAGGCAGCCAATTCGAGGGTGCACCCATCACATTAGTTTGGACAATACTATTTTTATTTTATTTATTTATTTATTTATTTATTTATTTATTTATTTAGAGACGAAGTCTTGCTCTGTTGCCAAGCTGTAGTGCAGTGGCGCAATCTTGGCTCACTGCAACCTCCACTGCTCGGGTTCAAGCAATTCCCCTGCCTCCAGAGTAGTGGGGACTACAGGCGCACGCCACCATGCCAGGCTAATGTGTGTGTGTGTGTGTGTGTGTGTGTGTTTTAGTAGAGACGGGGTTTCACCACGTTGACCAAGATGGTCTTGATCTCCTGACCTCATGATCCGCCTGCTTCAGCCTCCCAAAGTCCTAGGATTACAGGCATCAGCCACTGTGCCAAGTCAACAATACTATTTTTAAAGGACAACCAGGACATGCATGAGGTGAAGGAGCTGTTTCCCATGCCACTGTTTGTTCCTGGCCTAGCCCCAAGAACTTGAGACCCAAAGCCATGGCTGTCTTGATTCACAGATGAGGAAACAAGCTTACAGAGTGCAATACTTGTCCAGAGTTGCACAGTAAGTTTATGAAAGAATCAGGACTAAAATTTAGTTCCCCAGATTTCCAGTTCCAGGCTCTTTCCAGCTAGATCTCCCACCCCAATCTTAAGTCCAACCCAATTAGCCTTTCCCAAAGCTCCATGCTTGACTTTCAGCAGGAACTGAAGCAAGAAGAGGGAGAAGGAGAATGAGTTCCCAGCCAAGGCAGCTTCCGGAGCCTCCAAAGGAGCACTGGCCTCTCATGGATTTGGCAAGTGCTTGGGGCCAGTTCATGAATGCTCCTGGGTCTTTTTGGGACACTCTAGTAATCTCCTCGAACCTCCTTTGCAGACCTCAACACACACATGATTTCCTTCTCTTGATCCAAAAAAGAATCAGAATCAAGTGTATTTAAGTTAGCTGCAGAAACCTCATACTTATACCAAAAAAAAAAAAAAAAAGGACGGGGGTTGGTAATTTCTTTTTTTTTTTTTTTTTTTTGTATTGAGATGAGGTCTCTCTATGTTGCCCTGGCTGGTCATGAACTCCTGAACTCAAGGGTTCCACCCACCTCAGCCTCCCAAAGTGCTGGGATTACAGGCCACCACACCAGAGTTGGTAATTGTAAAAGCAAAGATCAAATGATCAATAAAGCAACGCTTCTGTTTGGTAATGCATGATCGTAAAGAGGAATGTTTAAAAAGATACCAAGGACATGAGATCCTATTTTTAATGAATTTATTTACCAAAGATTACGTACTCACACAGACTCACCTGTCCTAGTCAGAATGCACGACAAGATTTGGGAATGGCACTTCTGATAGGAGAGAATCAAGAGGAGGCTTTAGGAGTAGCCTTCCTGCAACACCCCCAAGAAAGTTCACTGTCAAGAGATTTTATCCAGAGCAGGGAATGACAGTGTCATACAATCCAGCATTGTGTGCAGAGAGATTACCTGCATCATGTATGCTTTGTGTGGCAATGCCGCAGGTCTGTATCTACACAGCTGTGTCCCAGCCTCATTCACATGGAGGGTCCTGAACATACATAGACTTTGACTGTTTCATACAGAAACCTCACCAGTTGATCTTGCTGTGCCTAGAACCATGGGTATCTGAGGTTGACTTTAGACAAGCATCCAATTGTTGACTTTAGACAAGCATTCAGAATTCCAAAGGAGATGCTTGTCTAAAGTCATAAGATGACTTTGGAATTCTGGGACTGACTCTAACCTCTGACAGTACTGTTACAAATAACAAACCATATTCTAACTTGCCAGCAAATTAGTCATTCTTACCACAATTGCTATTTCTTTGGGGGAATGTATATTATTACATTATTTTGGATTATTTTCTTAATAATTCATAACCATAAAATAAAATGAAAATCACAGCTACTACCTTTTACTGAACACTTTCTGTACGCCAGATGCCCTTTTAATCAAGTGGCCTGAATATCTCGTTTAATGTTCAAAGCAATCTTGGTAATAAATTATGATAATCCCCAGGTAACGAAACTGAAAAGATGTTTGATAAGTTGCCAGTTGTACAGCTGATAAGTCAGGTCCACCTGACTCTAACATTCATGTTTTAACCACCAAGTTACATGATCTCCCATTCCTGTGTATTTAGAGCATTTATAGTACGCTACAGGCATCATGAAGAAAGTGATTCTGTTGTAGACTCTAACTTGGAGCTTTCTGCTAGTTAACCAAAGGGGCAACAATAAATACTAGATTTATCTTCATGCTACTGCTGCCATGTAGGTGAAGAAAATACTCCATCAAGAGGAAACTGCAGAACTTTTATATGCACAGCTACAGTTGAAATCTGGGTTAGGTAATTCATTCCCCTAAAAAATCTTTATGACATCATATTGCATACTATTAACTGGCAATATGTCATTAACCTACTTTCTTTCAGTAAGAGTTAATCAGGACCTACTATGAGCTAGGTATTAAATAAAAATACAAATAAATTTAAAAAAGACGAGGTCCCCAGGCCACGAGGAACTCACAGTTTAGCGGCAGAAATTTCTATTTGTCATTAGAATTGCCCTGAAAGTACAAAGTCCAAGAAAGCTTAGAGTCATTCTGTCTAGAGGAATCCAAGGGGGCTTGGCATTTGAACTAGATATGGAATTTAAACTGGGTCTTGAAGGGTGAGCAGGAGCTTAAAGGCCAACAGAGTATGTGAAAGAGAACTTCAAAGGGAAAATACCATAAGAGAGGCTTGGGATGCCACCGTTAGTGCCAGCAGAGCCAACAAGCACCTACGTGGCTAGGTGGTAACAAATGAAATTGAGGAGGACGGCTTGGTCCAGATCCTAACAGGCCTAGAATCTCACATGTTAAGAAGTTTGAGAACAAGTGCAGTGGCTCACACCTGTAATCCCACCAGAAGGCAAGCAGATCATGAGGTCAAGAGATCGAGACCATCGTGGCCAACACAGTGAAACCTTGTCTCTACTAAAAACACAAAATTTAGCTGGGCATGGTGGTACATGCCTGTAGTCCCAGCTACTCAGGAGGCTGAGGCAGGAGAATTGCTTCAACCTGGGAGGTGCAGGTTGCAGTGAGCTGAGATCGCACCACTGCATTCCAGCCTGGGTGACAGAGCCAGACTCCATCTCAAAAAAAGAAAAAGGAAGACTGAACACTATCTGTACACAGGAAAACAGTGAGCCATCAAAAGTTTCTGAGCACGGAGGTAAAGCAACCAAAAAGCTTTCCTGGCAAAGAAAGATCCCTCTGGAGCTCAAGTGGCTAACAGATTAATAGGTATCTGGGTCTGGGTAGATTTGGTGGCTCTGAATATTTCATTAAATGAATTTCCTAAACACAGAAAGTATGATACATTTTAATGTGTTTCTCTCTCTCTCTCTCTCTTTCTCTCTATGGCAACTAATCGTAATTATCTCAGAACTCTGAGCTCAAGAAGATATCTCCTCTGTTTACCTTCAGAAAGAACAAGGCAAGGGTTTACTCTGAATATTAAATGTGCATTTTTATAGGTTTACAGCTTAATTAAATAGCGTTGAAATCCATATGCAGGTTATTGTAAGCATAAGTACCTGAAATGATAGGGGAAAAAATACTTAGAAAGTTGCCATGTTAAAGCATTATTATTAAAAGAACAGAAAACTCCTATTTAAAAAAACAATTTATTATGCCCTGGGTTCTGTCAACTGCAGCTAAATCCATGTCCCTTGGGTCCTTAGAGCATCTTTCTCCACTGCAGAGAAAGACAAGGAAGGAAATATGATCCAGTCCATCCCACGAACCTCCTTGCCTCCTCATTCCCCACCACATATGTAGGCAGTGCCTACCACCCAACACTAACATCATAACCCACTTCTACCATTGTGGTGTATGTGACTCCAAACGTTCTTTAGAAGTCAACCCAAAAAACACATTAAATTGGGACAATTACCCGGGACGGCAGGGCAGTTGAGAAAGGAAGCAATGACACCAGTCAAACAAAAGGAGTAAACTCTCATGATATACACCAGCATATGTATTCGGTTGGTCATCTATTCACTGAGTGAACAGAGAGCACCTGATACATGCCCAGCACTGGCCCAGGTATTGTGAATGCTAAGAGGAATCGGAAACAGCCCTTCTTTTCAATGAACTCCATCTATCTCTTGACATTTACTACAATTCTGTAACTGCATTGTTCAGAGAAGGAAAGTGATGCTTAGAGACACTAATTCACATCAAGATCAAAGATTCCATCCAGGGGGAATCTGGAGTGAGACAAAAGGACCATAGTGAGAATTAGGTGAGGACTTAGCCTCTGACTCCAAGCACAAACACAGGAGGGCCCATGTCATAAAAGAAATCCTGGAGTCTGGGGGCCAAATTTACACAGGTGGATTGTAAATGAGGGGGCAAAACACAACCTAGGCAAGAAGCAATGTGGACCATTATGTTCCCCCAAGACCATCTTAGCATTAAAAACATGAAAAAGAGATTGATTCAATACCCATAGTAAAGATATTCAAGAGACAGTGTATATAGTGGTAAAATGTGCCGCCTCTGGAGACACAAAGTCGAGGGTTCAAATCCCAGCTCTGCACCTTTATAACTGTGGACAAGTTATTTAATAACTATGGGCAAGTTAATAACCGTGGGCTGGTTACTGAAGTTTGCATGGGTTGATAACCTTTACTACAAGGAACTGTTGTGAGAATTATATAAGAGACAACATACAGAAAATGCTTTAGTGTAGTGCCTGGCACTCAGTGAGAATCAATAAAAGTGAGCTATGATGCGTCAAACTCAATAAGCCCCAAAATGAAATCATTATCTGTTCTCAAAAACCTGTTTATTCTGTGCCTGAATTCTCTATTGGCATGATTTCCACCCACTCACCAAAATCAGGAGCCATTCTCAGTTCCATTTCTCAAACCACCACCCTTCCACCTTTCTCTACCGCCATCATCATCACACCTAATATTTCTGGTGCCTTTCTATGTTTGAAGATGCTAAGACAAGTACTTTAGAAGATGATCTTCTTTAATTGGGCAGAAGAAAACCCTTATGAGGAATACACTGTCATTATCTCGATTTTGCATTTGGGGAAAGTGCAACAACTTCTAGAGAGGTTATGAAACTTTCCTAAGGTCATACAGCTGTTAAGTGAGAGCAGGAAGATTTTATAAACAGTCTGAGTCAAAACCTATGCACTTAAATGCTACACTACATAGCCTCCCAATGAACAGGTCACTCACCAAGCCCTACGGGTTCCTCTTTCCAATTCCTCTTGGCTCTATCCCGTCACCACCTTTGGGCCACAACCTGCTCTCCTAAAGCACAGGCATACAGTGTGTTGCATTTTGGAAATATCAAGCTTCAAATGTCAAGCTGATGGGGAATTTGACCAAGGAGGAGTGTCTGAACCAGAGAAAGAGTGTTGCTGAGCGAGGGGCAGCATCGTTGGCGAGGGCAGACAGGAGGGACGGAGGCCAGGGAGGAGACCGTGCATCAGTGTAGGTGTGAGGTACAGAGGGCCTGAAGCAAGGGAGTGGGAGTGGGAACAAAAAGAAAGGCTGGATGCGACAGACATTACCTCACCAGGCACAAATACTCTCGAGGCTGGAACTCAGTTTAATAATTCTGTTACTAGGGCAACAGCAAAAGAACCTAACTCAGAGAGAACCCCTCATAGTCTGTTTCTACACAGAAGAGTGGTGGCTCTAAGCTGGGAAAACAGAGTTGAAGGCAAATGGCCAAGTGATGCAGCAAGACCTGTGGACCAAGACTTCACATATTTTAGACTTTTCACTCTCAACAGTTTGGGGAGTAGAGACATTTGAAACAGGCTTTCCAAGAAGGAAGATAGCAAGATCTAGGAAGCTGAAGCTATTGAAGCCCTATGATAGATGAGCAATACTGCCTCTGATTTTTATTTTTATTATTATTTTTTTTGAGCCAGGGCCTCACTCCATCACCTAGGCTGGCATGCAGTAGCACAGTCACAGCTCACTGTAGCCTCAATTTCCCAGGCTCAGATGATTCTCCCATCTCAGGCTCTGGAGTAGCTGGGACTACAGGTATATGCCACCACACTTGACTAATTTTGTATTTTTTGTAGAGACGGGGTTTTGTCATGTTGTCCAGGCTTGTCTAGTACTCCTAGGCTCAGGCAATCCATCTACCTCAGCCTCCCAAAGTACTGGGATTATAGGCATAAGCCACTGTACCCGGCTGCCTCTGATATTTAGACTAATCGAAGGACACCAGGAAGAGGTAGGGGAGGGATGCTTCTGCCACATCTGTCATCATGGAGGCCCTTGTGGAGAAGAGTTCAAATGAGAGCATGTCTGGCAACCGAAGCAAAAGCATAGATCCAAAAGCTGACCACTCAGCTATCTGCTTTTCTTCAATTTGGCATCATTGGAACTATGGCCAGGCCTTAAAGGTAACTTTTTCAGTGTGTCCAGGAAGTAAAGTGCTAGGAAGAGCTTACCTGTGGATGCGGATTGATGAGCTCTAGGTGGGAAGTACCGATGCTCTGCAAGGCCCACAGGAGAGCAAGCCTTCTTCCTATGAATCCCCTTCCTCCTGCTTCATTTGTCCTTCTGTCCTTTCAGGAATATTGTGATGAGATGGTCCTCATCGCATCATTCCATTCTTCTCTTTGTCAGCCAGCCCAGCCAGAAAAGAAATCGCCTTTCAAAATCATTAGGAAACCTATGTTCTACCTAGCTACATTCTCACCAGCTTAGGTACCTAGATATTCACTCATTTTCTGAGTAAGCTTAGACAAACTGTTTTTCCACTTAGTTTCTTTACCTGCAAAAAGAAAAAAAATATATATCTATGTATATGTGTATATATATACGTCATATATATGACATATAATATATAAACCTTAATTTCAAAGGTTAATATATGAACTTAAAGCCTGAAAAGTGTCATAAGCCTTCTGAAAGACAAGGAAACCCAAAGCATAAATAAAGCATATTACAAACAGTAGTTTGAGCTGGTGTGGAGACAAGGCACCATTTAGGGCTAGAGAGAGACTATGTATTTCATGGAGCTGATGAAAACAATAATGAGCATTCTGAGGCACTTGCACATGATGCTGTGGTACAGCTCAGTAGTTAAGGGCTTGTGCCCAGGAGTAAAACTTCCTGTTGCAATACAGCCTTTGTCACTCACCAGCTCTATGACTGAGGGCGAGTGGCACCTCTTGGAGCTTCTGTTTCTTCATTCATAAGATGAGGGTCATGCAATATGACTCACTGGGTCCCTGGGAGGATCACATTCCTGACACAGGGTAAGTAGTAAATGGTGGTTATCGTGTTGCCTTAAATCACAGGCAATCTCTATAACAACACTGGAAAAGCAATATTCATCATCTCTATTTTACCAAAGAGAAAACCAATGCCCATAAAAGCTAAGGTGTGTGCCCAAAGTCACATGGTGAGGAATCTTCTCACTATAAAGCTCACACTATACCACAGTTTTCTCTCCCATACTGAAATCTACAAGGCACCTATAAAGCATCCGTATTCTCTTCCCAAATCAATGGGCTTAGACAGCCGCCATTATTGGCAAAGTCACAAATCAAGGTTCAGGCATAAGGACTGCTACACATCAGCCGAGCCATGGGCAACAGTACATTGATTTGCCATAAGCTGAAAACATGACTCAATTCTGCCCCTAAAAAGGGTATACAATTTACAGGCTTCCCTTTGGAGTCCTCTAGATCATGAATTCTGCAGAAGTGTAGAATGCGGATGAAGCCTGGAAATCAAAGACATCCCTGGGGAATGCAACAAATGGGAGTGGTTTCTTTTGGCCTTTACTCTGTTAGGGTCTGATCTCCTGAATGGAGACTCCGGCAGCCTGAAGGGAAAAGACAAAAATAGTTTCTAGCAGCTGGCACTGCAAACAGAACCAAGGCTCATGAATAGACAGATACATACATATTTAGCCCTTACACCTCAGCCCTCCTGGCATGTTTTGGAACTACTTTTCCACTTTTAGGCTGAACTTCTTGTTCATTTTCATCTGCTTACCCTGGTCCCGAAGGCCCACACCTGCTGAGAGATGACTTTGCTGAAGAAGGCCCAGGCAGTGTCAAAAGTCTGGAGTGAATTGGATACCGTAAGTGACTCCTACACCAAAGTCCTTGAGACTATGACATTCTTTAGACCTGAACCCACAACATTCCTTGCCTGGAGAGCAGTTTACCAAAGTACCGACTTGTGTGCCCCTACATTGCTAACCCCATCTAAATCCCAAGTTGAGCACACTGGCAATTTCAACTGAATAAAATGGCAAGTGCGTTTCCTTCTGCTGTTTTTCTCCCGATAAAATAAAAGCATGCTGAAATTAAATATCCCTTAGCACTCGCACCCAGGCAGCTGAGTGGACTATTTACTAGCTAATGTTCATGGTCTGCTTTGTAATCACTTGACTCTGTCTTGATTGTTTGGGCTTTGATGTTTCAATCATCTGTTCTCTCCCTTCACAACCGAAGCTTGATGGAATTTTAAAACTGGGAAATCCTTTGGAGAATGTCCTGTCTTGTTTTACAGAAAGAAAGTCAAGGCCTTTAGAGGTCATGAAGTCATACTGCCTCAGTATCTCAATTGTGTTCACTTTGCCCTATGTCACGCAGCCTCTTCCCTGTAAGATATCAGGGGCTGTGCCCACCTGTCCTTTGGATCACCAGAGAGCTGTTTGGAGGCATGATGGCACCTGAGAGGGATCATTAAGCTGGGAAGACAGTGCCTCCATCAGATATAGCTAAAAATAGGAGCCTGCCTGAGAGCAGAGTCAGCTAGCACGGTTGTATGAGATAGGAGGGGCCCCTCCGACTGCTCACTTGATACTCCACCTGTCCTCCTGGAAGGATGGGCGCACCAGCTACCCAAGGGAAAGGGGCAGGTGAATAAAACAGCTGCACACACTAAGGGCGACCATGCTGCAGCTGAAGTTGCATGAGCCGCCCGCTGGGGTGGAAGAATTCCCTTTTTGCAACCACCTGATAGGTGGAGCTACATAGTGTGATTAGAAGGAGTAGGAAGGCTCTCCTCTTGGCCCCAAAATACTTCTACTGGTTGCTGGGTGGTGCCTGAAACCTTTCCGTTATGAAGGAATTTGAAGTCCTAAAGACACTTGGAAATTTTCTACTTCATTTACCTCAATATGGAGATGACAGAAATAAAGCCCAGAGAAATTAAGCACTTTAACCAAGGGCAAACAGCCTATCTAGGACTTCCCAATGCAGGATTTCTGAAATAATAGTTTCACAAGTTGTTCTTCGAAAACAAAATTTCTTTAAGGTTCTGAAATCAGGTAATTCAAGCAATGCTACATTTTCTATTTCTCCTTTGTCGAGTCTACTTATTCTTTATTGAACTCAATAAAGGTAAACACTTTAGAGATGCAGTCTAACCTGGCAAAGCTGAAACTAGCCCGTGAGTGTCCAGACTTCAGGATCAAAAAAATACAGCTACCTCAAACAAAAAGAATATTCCCTGAGGTTAAACCACTCATAGTGCTTTGTTAAAATGGTAACACTCCAGAGTCAGGCACAGCTGACTAGTGTCCATGAATAACCTTTAGCATGATATATTTACCTAAGGCTTTTCTAAGTAGAGCACTTGTAACCATACAGCCAAACAGGTAAGCCCAATCCTGAGGCTACAATCTTGAGAAAGCTGGTGTGGATAAGGAGGCTGGAAATGAAGTAGGGCAACCTGAAGACAGGGCTCACTGAAGGAAAGAGGGAAAGTCAGAAAGAGGGAGAAAGGCATAAAAGAAAAGGTGAAACATCAGCAAAATCAGTCCATGAGCTTTGGCAGGTGAATCAGTGATCATGTCTCATCGAACAGAAGCAGAAAACAAACACAGCCCTTCCAAACAAACCATCCCTGCCACACTCCACCCACAAAACACACCTTCGCCACAGCTCCCAGAGCAGTCACTCTGGAAATTAATTCTTTTCCATAGACTTTATGTGCCAGGTTTCTCTCCTCGGCAATCACATAAGATCTAGGAAGGAACTTATTTTTTAATAGAATTTGTTTTAATTATGAGGAAAGGGTGGCTGCCCTATCAATTAAGTCATGCTTCAATTAGTACAGCTATCATTTTGGGTCATTACTTTAAGTATTCAAAATGTCTACTTAAAGAAGGTCACTTTCAATTTGGTAAACACATCTAAGTCATCATATTAATTCACAGCCAGTCACGCAAGGAATGCTGAGTAAGTAAACAATCAAGCATTAGCTAACCAGCCACAAATCCATTTGACTTTATTAATTTCTCTCTTGGCAAAGAAGAGAAGGAAGCAAACCATCAGAGACATTCTCACATCATTCATTCACTATACATTTATTACATACCAGGTACCAGTCACTGGTAGGTTTCAATATGTTATTAATATTCACAACTCAGTTATACATGAATGTTTGTAAAAAATGAAACCCAATTTTCCCAAAAATAAAAATTTCAATTCCTCAGATGTTTTATTTCTGCCTGATGCAACTCTTCAGCTTCCAGGTTTTCTATCCCTCCCTCCAAAAGACTCCATCACCTGACAAGTAATTAATGAATATAAACTCACACTAGAAGTACTAGAAAGACACTATTTTAAAAGTCCTAGGAGAATACGAGTGGTAAAAAAAAATTGTTCTATTGTTGCACTCAGATTTTTTAAAATATACATTTGGGTTTTGTGTTAGGAGGAGTAGCTTATACTTGTTCAAAAAGTTTTTTAATAAAATACAATATATATATTTTCCAAATGCAGAGAGAGATGTATACATGCTAGGAATAAAGTCTTAAAAGAGTACCACTTTATCAGAGGAATTTCCTTTGCCTCATTTCAAAGGAAGCACCCCCTTTCCCATCTTCTCCTGACAACACTGAAAAATTGGCACCCACTCAAATCAATACCCAAGAAAAGACCCACGCTGAGAACTGACCTCAAGCAAGTCACTCTGCTCATCAGTAAGAAAAGGAGTTGGCCTGGAGATGTCCCATGTTCCCTCTATGGCCTGCAGATTAGGGGGTCCAGTGTCACCTAATCTTCTACTACAGCTCCATGGGGAGAGGGTACAGAAACCATACACATCCACACACTGAACCCTGCCTGGTCCCCGACACACACACATGCTGCAGGCCCCTACCCATGAGGCCCAAACTCTCCCCAGGGAGCTCCAGCCGGTTTACCAAGATACACAAAACACCCCCACACCACCCAGAAGGAGAGAGGAATCTCTCTTCCTCAGCCAGACAGTCTCCTGAGGCTGCTGACATCACAAAGGTGTCAACTGGCAACCTCATTGTCATGTGGCTCTCCCCTGGCTCCCCTTCACTTGCAAACGCAGGGAAAGGGTGAGACCTTTCAAAGCTGCCAAGTGGGCAAGCTTCCAGTGGCAGTCTGGGACTGAGTGGCAGAGCCACCAAGCTGGGCGGCAGGGCAGTGAGCCTCGCGTTTCAATTTCTGTTCAGTTCTCCTGTAATGGAAAATTGCTTTGCACAAAGCTAAAGTGTTACAGTTCTTTCCAGCGCCCCTCCCCTGCCCCACACCCCCACCGGCAGCCTTCGGATCAGAGGGACAGAGCCCGCAGGAAGGTGGAAGGAGGGTGGTTGTGGCTTCTTACTATGTCCCTTGCTTCAGGCCCTGGCCCTGGGTGGTTACTCTTTTCCTTTGGAATGGGGCTGGTATCAGGGTCGAAGTGTCCAAAT
Source organism: Cacajao melanocephalus (assembly GCA_963573385.1). NCBI lineage: Eukaryota > Metazoa > Chordata > Mammalia > Primates > Pitheciidae > Cacajao > Cacajao melanocephalus. The sequence continues at coordinate 154,852 of CAUYLG010006100.1, read as the reverse complement.
AATTGTCTGTGTCAAGCCCACGAAGTAATCTGCACAGGGAGGCAGTTAACCGAATACCCCCTTGACATACCCCTGAACACCCGGAGGCTGTTCCTGAACGAGAACAGAATCACTAGTTTGCCAGCAATGCATCTAGGACTACTCAGTGACCTTGTTTATTTGGACTGTCAGAACAACCGGATTCGAGAGGTGATGGATTATACCTTCATCGGGGTCTTCAAACTCATCTACCTTGACCTCAGCTCCAACAACCTGACCTCCATCTCCCCATTCACTTTCTCGGTGCTCAGCAACCTGGTGCAGCTGAACATTGCCAACAACCCTCACCTGTTATCGCTTCACAAGTTCACCTTTGCCAACACCACCTCTTTGAGGTACCTGGACCTCAGAAATACCGGCTTGCAAACCCTGGACAGTGATGCCTTCCACCACCTCCCTGTTCTCGAGACCCTGTTTCTGAGTGGAAACCCCTGGAAGTGCAACTGCTCTTTCCTGGACTTCGCCATCTTCTTAATAGTGTCCCATATGGACCCCTCAGGTGAGGGCTTGACTGGGTGTGGGGAAGAGGATGTGATTGAAGTGGCTCCAGAAAAGGTGAAGTCAAAAGATGGTCAGAGTGGGAGAGAAAGTTGTGTAAAGCTGATTGAAAGCATTCTTATTACTCTGTAGGGCCCACCCTTAGGTTGACTGGAGTAGCAATGAGAAAAAGTTCTGAAATAGAAATTCAAAGAGCTGAGTTCTGGCCCCAAACTCAGCACTTACCAATTGGCTACCCTTGAAAATGTCACCATTTCTCCCTAGCCTCGGTTTTCTAATCCATAAAGTGGGGACAATAATATTACCTAATGTACAGTTGCATCAAATATATGATGTGTATAGAAATGATAAAGTACTCTAATTGCAAAGTGACAAAGTAATACGGGGATACTGTATTCTGTTGGTAAACTGTTTTAATCTGTTTAATTCAACAACTGAATTTTTCCAGGTTCAAAAAGTAAGTTCAGTCATTCACAAGCAGTAGAGAATTCAATAAGAGTATGATATATAGAAGGGAGAGTTTAATATGCAGATGGAAGGAAGGGCATGTGAGCTACCCAGACAGTGAGAGAGGGAGGAGGGAAGAAGGAAGAAAGGGCTTTTGGTAGCTGCTTTGTTTTGAAGATGCCAGCCCCCTACAGAAGGAAAGAATGGCCTGAATCAGTGGAAAAGGGTTCCCAGTGTTCACGGTGTCAAGCGGAGAGATTCTAGTCTTACAGATAGATGCTCAACTCTTACCTGGGAGACTTCCGAGCTCCTTGCTGCCACTCTACCCACTGTCCCCACCCCACCTGCCATGGCCCCTGTGCCTCATTCCCTCTTTGTCTTAGGGACTTTACTATCTCGTCCTTATCCTCCAATTCTTCTTCCCACCAATAATAGCACTTTTACTCAGGAAAGTCAGAGCTTCAGAAATACGAGAAATAACTTCTCACATAAAGCCTGGAGCCACTGATGTAATCCGGCAAAATTGGACTCTGGGTAGAAAATCAAACCCTGTTAAAACCATATCTTCTCTCCTTCCCCTGGGTGTTTGCCTTTGAAAATGTTTCCATAGATCCGGCTTCATAAAAGTCCTGAAGTTTCCACCATGAAGTCCTGCCCAGGTGGCAATATCCTAGGAATAATCCTGGCCAGAATGACAGACTTCAGGAAGAACTGGGGGAGAGAGAAGCAAGTGGTGACAGCAAGTGAAAAACGTGCCCTCCTGGCCTCCCAATGGGCAGGTCTCAAAAAGTCTTCCTGGCAGAGTCTGGACTGGGATGAGGCAAGCAGGGCTTTTAGGAGGCAAAATTTAAGGAGGCACTGAGAGCGACTGCACTGAGATTGAGACATTGTGAGTCAGTGCCTCCTTAAATGTTGTGCCTTAGACACCTGGCCCTACTGCCAGATACTTCAACTTGAGTTGTTAGAGTAAATCAAAGGGAACTAACTTTGTCAGACCACCTTCCAACAGGACTAGAAGACAGAAGCAGTTATCTCAGGTAGGTTGCCCTGCCTCTCTGCAACACCATCTCTAGGAGCCAGAGATAATGTGTTCTACTTTTCTCCAAAACTGGTGCTGTGATAGTTTCTAGAAAGCACTATCAAAGAGGGCCAATATTAATCATCCTCATGCATGACATATGGTCCATAAAAGGGATTCTCCCCTGTCCATGTTCCTGTAAATTTGCCTGTGGAAGCGCATTGTCTTTTCTTGCCCCTCGCCACCACACATGCACTTTTTCTTGAATAGAGCCCATCAGGTTGCAAGGGGGATCTCCCACCCCAGCTGACAAGAGTGACATAGCTCGGCTTCCACCCCAGCACCTAAGCCTACCATTTCACCTCCCAGTTCCTCTCCCTTCATCAAATTTCTGCTTGCACAGTTGTATCTTCTCAGAATTTTTAGGCTGACCACTTTGGACTCCTTGACTCTTCAGTTCAATCCACAGTTGAACGGAATTATAAAGTAAATCTTTTTCATTGCATAGTTTCCAAGACATCAGAAAGGAGTGTCTATCTTGTCAAGCTCAGAAGCGCAACGTGAATGAAGAGTCTGTTTCGTGAGGTAGACAAAGTTTTCGTCCCCCAGCCATGGGACCCCACACATGCATCCACAACTGCCAATGTACTCACCTCCCTCCATTTTTCCACAATGGCACCTCATTTTCTTTAGTGTAAGTATCACACCGACACTGAAATTTGTGCCCTCAGCCTGCGGAGGAGACGAGGATTAGTATTTTTAACCCCATCCTTGAATGAGAAAATAGGTTGACCTCCCCAAAATCACACAGCTGATAAATGGCAGGAAAGTTATTTGAACCTCTTGATTTCAAATGCAGGTCTTTTTCCACAAGGCTATACTATCTCACAAATCCTCAAATTACATAACTGTCATCCTCTGAGTTTAGTTATAAATATAAGTTGTATTACAAACATATGACTACAGCATCTAAACTTCAGCTTTATTTTTTTATCTGGCTGCCACCTGGAACTGACTCAAGATCATTTTCGTTGGATAATAAGCACTAACCATCATAAATTCATTGATATGCCTATACTTACTGCCCTTGCAAACCCAGGTTTCACCCCAGTCTACCCCAACTCCTAAAGGGGAAATCTAACCGTAGCCTTTGCTCTCATTTGGGCCCTAATCAGTCTGGTTCTCCCTTCGCATACACACATACAATCACGAATGTGCACAAAACACACATACATACACACACATATGCAAACAAAGGTTTATATATGCCATATATAATACGTTTATACCATATACACATACACATATATATATACATGTGTTACATACCTATACGTATATACTATATGCATACAAACCTACTTACATGCCCACCCACATATTACATACACATACATAGATGTGCAGATTCATGCCCACACACATGAACAGATATGTGCATACCCATAAAGTTGAACACACAGTAAAATTCATCAGCTGCTTCACTTGTCCTGTAGCCAGACCTCGATGTAAAAAAAAAAGATACTGAGTTCATTTGACTCTCATATGATGATTCATGATCTCTGCTAGGTGGAAATATCTTCACTATTGGCAAACATTCTTGGTGAACTCTCAAACTTAAGCCCACCTATTTATACCATATCTGTTATCAAAATGGTGATCTTTGACACATTCTAGCATGGAGCCCAGGAATCTCTCTACATATGTCCACATTTCAGGAAATAGGAAGATTTCTATGAAATAAGCTGAGTAACCTGGTTCTTTATAAGACAGAATCCAGTTCACAAACAGGTTCATTTTAGACCCAAGGAAATACGGAACCTTAGCAATGGGAAATTTTTACTGTGGTGTAATATTAAGGGCAATATGAGAGTACACATGTATATATATTCCTTGAAAAGCAATACAATGAAGTAAAGGCCTTCCATGCTACAATTGAGTTCATCCATTCATCTATTTAAATACTTATGAGTACCCACTATGTGCCAAACAAGTGCTCATGTAGGTAACTAACCAAGAAACCTGAGGCTGCATATGGAGACTCACGTAACTCTGGGTCATCTGCGTATATCTGTGCCACAGTTTAGTTGGGTGTAACAGAACAAAACAGGGCAGGACAAACAAAGCCAGCATGTGCCTACTGGAGTAACAGGCACTTAGGACAGCCACTTGTCCTCTAGGCAATGAAGGACAGCCACCCTGCAGGCAGCAGAGCCCACGTTAAGAGCTCAGGTTTTAGAATAAAATCAACAGGTTATAATCCTAGCCCGGATGCTATCTGTAGGATATAAGACAAGTTACTTAACCTCTCTGAACTTTAATTTCCTCATCTCGAAGACAAGGATAATAATAGAACCAACATTCCTAGGGCTGTCATAAAATGAAATGAGAACATTTATGAAGTGCCATTAGCATTTAAGCTTGACACACTATAAGCAATCAAAAAACAAATGATTGGTAGATGAGGAAAGAGACAGGATACTAAGACAGTACCATAGCAGAAAGCAGTCAAGTGGTCCCGCAGATAAGCAGTGAGTGGACTTCAAGAAGGCTCGGCATATGTGGTATTAGAGGACAATGTACCCTGTCTAGAAACAGGATTATAGAGATGCAGTTAGGAATATAGATAGGATGTAGGAAGGTGGGCAGCTGCCTCTAGGACTCTAATCCCTAATAAAATGGGGCAAGGAGAATCCTGGAGGGACAGGACACACCTTTGCACATTTTGGCTAAGTTGGGTATTATTAGGTAAGTTAAGAATATGGGGGTTCAGACCCTAGAGAACAAAAGCAGAAGCTCAAATCAAGGCTTTGTCTCAGCCTGGGCCATGAGACCTGCGGCTGGACCAGCAGCAGCAGGGTGCCTGTTCTTGAGTCACCTGAATCTAGAACCAAAGCTCTACCTAAAGACAAGCTCCACTTCCAGAGGCAGGTGTGGATCTGACATTCTAGGGATATGTAGGCAACTTTCTCCGGCCTGGGGAGAAAGACATCACCTACATGGTATAACTGAGCAATAAATACTTTTACCCAGGGTCTCCCTATCCACTGTCTACCACTAAGTTGAAATTAGCCACTAGAGATTCATCCTTTTGGGTCCCAAATACGTGTCATGATCTTGAAAAAAAACCCTGTAAAAATACATGAACTCCTGGGAAGAATAACACAAGTGTCCCTAAGCCTTTATCAGCTCTCATATCAGAAGGAGGAGTTAATTCTTGGGAATTTGATTAGCTAAGATTAATCCTGCAGCAGTGGAGAACCTTGAAGGAAACAGAGGTGCAGGAAGGAAGTGGAGAGGTATCGAAAGAAAAGACATGAAGGCAATATCATATGCTTCCCTTGTGTCACATTTTAGCTAAGGACACCCCCCATAGAGGGGTTGTAGAGGAGGCCAAGTGTTGCATTCACTTTATTTCATCATAAGGCAACACCAAACAAGAATATCAAAACTTTCTCAAGTTGGCAAGAGATTTGGTGCTATTATCAAAGGTCTGAATCAAAAGAAACTCTCCAATGGCATACTCACCAGATGTACTGAAAAGCGTTCAATTCTCAAAGAGTTAACATAGTCACTTTTTTTTTTTTGAGACAGAGTCATGCACACACAGGCTGGAGTGCAGTTGCACAAGCACAGCTCACAGCAACCACAGCCACCCAGGTTCAAGCAATCACCTGCCACAGCCTCCCAAGTAGCTGGGACTACAGGCACATGCCACCACATCCAGCTAATTTTTTTTTTTTTTTTTTTTTTTTTTTTTTAGTAGAGACAGGGTTTCACCATGTTGGCCAGGATGGTCTCGATCTCTTGACCTCATGATCTGCCCGCCTCGGCCTCCCAAAATGCTAGGATTACAGGCATGAGCCACCGTGCCCAGCCAACATTGTCACTTTTTAAACACAAAAGTTACAGCAGAAATGGAGGTGTGTTGTTGTGTGTCTCTGGCCAGGGTGCTCTACTGAGCCCTGATCAATACAGACTGAAAACAGCCCCACACATTCCATTTCCTTTTTGGCCCAGGTTAGCGAGTAGGAGGACTAATTCCTAGCCAGAACTGTTATTTTCCAGTCGTTAATGCTATTTGAAGGAGAGAGTGGTCATTGAGTTCTTCCCAGGATATTTGATTTCCCTCAGGAGACAGGGTCGAATGGCTTTCAGGATGCTCTCAAAAACTCACTCAAACTCTCGGGTCCGAAACATACAAAACTTGGCCTCATACATCCCGTTCTCCTCCACCCGCAAAGTCTGGTCTAACGCTGTCACACAAAAGTTTCTGCCACAGGGTAAACGGTCTATATATATGGCGTCCGATGTAGTAGTCACTAGCCGCATGTGTCCATTGAGCTCCTGAAATTTGGCTAGTAGAAGTGAACTGAATTTTTTATTTTATTTTATTTCAGTACATTTAAATAGCCAGGTAAGGCTAGTAGCTACCATACTGGTCAGGGTAGCCTTTTAAGATAGGATATTTAAGGTGGAACTTTAGAATCCAGAGTCACAGGTAAGTGGCTATAGAGACAAGCCCAGCACAGAGATATCCTGATATTTAAGTTCAATGTTTTTCCCCAATGCCATCATATTTCTTTGCTGTCAAGCACATCATGATCCATTTAACCCTGAAACATTTATTGTATATTCATTATGTGCCCAACATTGCATTATAATGCCGGGGTGGCACAGAGAAAAAAGTCATAATTTTTGTCTTTAAGATAATCTAGGATACAGAAGACAGAATTGAAAGCCAGGAAGCCCTGTCCTGATCCCAGAAATGCCATTGTGTGATATGGGGAAAGTCACTTTCCTTTTTCAAGAGTCACTTTTCTTGTCCTTAAAATAAAGGAGTCGAGTTAGCTATTCTCAAAGACCTCATCTAGCTGGTAGCCTATGGACCTAAATAGAAAGATCGGCACACAGGAGGTGAAAGGAGAGCAGTGCTCAGCAGGCAGGGTCCCAGGTGAGCAAGTGTATAGTGGCAAGAGCTGAGGTGGAGGTGTTACCAGTGATGAGGGCTACATCACATAATTAGGAAGTTCAACTAAGCAGATGCCTCCAACTCCTGCACTCTCCCACCTCCTATATAAGCACCCTCAACTTCACTAAAACAATGCCTCCACCCCAAGGAACTCATTGCCCCACACATTCCTCCCAGGCCAGACCTACTCAAACAGTGCTTCTTAAACTCTAATGAGCACAAGAAACCCAGGTCCCATGTCCCATGCCCTGGGGTTCTGATTCAGTCAACTCCTCATGCAGGTGGTTCTTGGGCCACTTTTCAGGAACCCTAGAACAATGGCCTGTGTTCTGGACCTTCAGTGGCTGTTTCAATTGGTAAATGAATCAATTTGCTCTGAGATGCTAATGACTAATGTTTTGAAATATCCCCTCAGGGAGCATTTGCAATTTGACAGGGAAAAACCAGAAACAGTGAGAATTCAGAAAGTGACAGGCTACCAGGGGCAAGAGTGGGGCAGTTTGAGGACAGAGAGTCCCCTCTGTGTCAGCTCTTATAGCCTTCCCCAGTCCTAAATGAGCCTGATGGTGGGGCCCACACATCAGAGGAGCTTGAGCAAGGGTGCTGCAGAGGCAGTGGACAAAGCCACTCAGGGCCATCTGCTGGGAGCAGATGGGTTGAGTCATGTGCTGCTTCAGGTCCAAGTCATTTTGAGGGCGTTTTGAGCAGAGAACATCTTAGTTTCATTACGAGGCTATATCATCCCGTATTCAAGACTGCTGTATTGGGATAATGGCCCCATTTCAACCTACCAAATACAAAGTCATCCACAACTGTGCCCAAACTTAGATTTCCAGAACGAATTCAGGTCCTCACGTTATTCCACTATCAACGCTTACCCATGTCCTCCATCAGGGAAATTAAAGACCAAAGACCAAAAAAAAAAAAAAAAAAAAAAAAAAAGGGTGGGCCGCCGGCCGTTTAAAGGCTTCCAAGGCTGTTGAAAGCCAGAAGAGCAGCCTTCCAAGGGCAAGGAGGGGGCTGAGAGGAGTGCAACTGAGTCAGTGATCCCTAAGCCACCCAGAAAATCTAAGAAGGGATAGGAGTAGCAAGCATGGGATGTTTAGGAACCCCTGGGTGATTCTGACACACTCCCTGACTCAAGCCACTTTGGATCCCTGAGAGTAGGTAGGTGATCAAAGGTTACTCCAAGCTCAGAAATGCCAGACCTCTACACCTGGCCCTTCAGGTCACCAGCTTCACTCAGGACTCTGGAAAACAGCGGTTCAAGTCTGGCCAAAGCAGCCAACCTGTTTCCTCATCTTTAAAGGTGAAAAGCTCCGCATTCTGGAGGTAATCCTACAGTAGATGGATGCAGCTAGAAAAAATGATGGGTGCCCAGCTAGGAAGGGCCTTGAATGATTTTCTGGGGAACACGTGATATATCCTAAGAAGTCTTGGGAGGCAAGCGAGCTGGAGGTAAGGCTAGGAAGGAGGCTCCTGTAGGCATTCAAGCCAGACAGTACGGCAGCCTAGAGCAACGGTGAGGAGGAGAGGTGTAGACATTGGAGAAGGAACCATTTAGAAAGCAGAAACAACAGGATTTGGGACTGAACTAGTTCCTCTCATAGTTTCTTGTGCTCTCTGTGTAACTTCTGGCACAATTCTAATTAATAAATGTGTATTTATTTAACATCTGTCTTCTCTGATAGACTGGAAGCTCTATGAGAGCAAATCTGAGTCTTCAGAAACAAGCACAGGCCTGACACAGAGAAAATGCTCAACTAGTGTTTCCCAAGTGAATGAATGATATACAGAAAATAAAGGAAAGCGAAAAATCAACAGTAGCTCCCAAGACTTTGGCTTGGACAGTGTGAGGGCTTTGCTGATAAAAACACACTTGGATGAGGGCAGTGAGGAAGTCAGAAGATAAGCCAAATCCCATCTTGACCTCATTGAGTGAGAGGTCTTTGTAAATGACTAGGCATTTGAATGTTCCGAACTGAAATTCAGAATAGAGAACAGGCCATAAAATATACATATTATTTGGAGATCATCAACTCACTAGTGATCATTGAAACCTAACAGAAGATGAGATCAATCAGGAAAAAGTTTCAAATGAGGATAATAAGGGCCAAGTACAGAAGCTTTGGGGAATACAACATACCAAAGGGTCAAGTAAGAAAGAGCAACCCATGTAGGACAACAGGAGCCCCCAGACAAAGGAAATTAGAATGGGGTAAATTCATGGAAGCCAAAGAGTTCCAAAAAGAGGAAACAGGTGAGATAAGGACTGAAAACTGTCCATCAGATTTAGCACCAGAGATCCCTGATGTCTTGGGCAGTTCTGCTGGCATGACAGGAGTGAATACCAATCCATAATGGGTTATGGACTGAACATCAAAGATAAGAAAGCGTAAACCATGTAAACTATTCTTCTAGAAAGAGTGGCTGTGGACTGAAGGGAATAGGGTGCTAGCTGGAGAGAAAACAAATGGAGGAGGAGGATTTTTAGGAGAAAAGAGATCCAACTATGTGCTTGTCTGCTGATGGAAAGAGTTGATGCAGAGAAAAAGGACAAAGATATAGGAGAGAGGGAAGTCACTGGTGGGATGAAGTCCCCGAGGGGACAGGAATCGATGGATAGTCTCCATAACCAAATGGAGAGGTAATCCTTGAAAGGGGAGCAGTACCCTCTCTGTCCTCTGGGACTGCAGAGAAGGTGAGGGTAAGCACAGATGGGGGTGAGTGTGATGATGGGGGACAAATACAAACGAGGGGACCACCTGGTGCCTGTATTTCTCTTTCAGTGAGGTAAAAGACAAAGAACAACTTTATACCTATAAAGTACACATTTTAATGTTTTCTATGATGCTTCCATAACACCAATCAACTAGGCGACTATAAAATATCCATTATCCTTGAGATGCTCACATCCTACTTGAGCAGGCAACACTAAGGTGGGCTCTGGATGCAGGCCACCTGGCTTTTCATCCTGCCTCTGTCACTTGCCAGCTACCTGACTGTGGGGAACAATCTCCATGCAACCCAGGTTCTCATCTGCAAAATGCAGATAAAATTGTGCCTATTACCTCAAGTTGTGATAAAATTAAGTGAGAAAACCCACATGATTTTAGAACTGCGCATAGTAAATGTTCAATGCTAGCTGTCATTGTTGTTACAAACTCTTTTGCCTGGTGGTGATTCTGAGTCTCAAGTGAGATGCAGAGAAGGGGTAGAGCAGTGTGGGTTTGCAGAAACAAACAGGATGAGCAGAGGCAAGGAGTTCAACTTGGGGGTCCTAGAGCTCTTGAGGTCTTGAGCTGAGTGTTAAAGCTTCCAAGATGGTAACATAAAAACACACCTAACCTGCTGCATGGCCCATATGCAATGACAGTTTTTGTGGGGGGTTTTTTTCTTTTTTTTCTTTTTTTCTTCTTTTTGGAGACAGACCCCTACTGCTCTGTCACCCAGGCTGGAGTGCAGTGGTGCAATCCCAGCTCACTGCACCCTCGACTTACCAGGCTGGGGTGATCCTTAGCATCCCGAGGAGCTAGGACTATAAGCGTGTGCCACCATGCTTAGCTAACACTTTTACTTTTAGTAGAGATGGATTTTGCCATATTAGCCAGGCTGGTCTGGAACTCCTGGCCTCAAGTGATCCGCTCATCTTGGCCTCCCAAAGTGCTGGGAGGCCTTAGCCACTGCACCTGGCCAATGATAGCTTTTTTGGTCACACAGGTGAATCTGGCCTTCTCCTCAACCCAAATAAGAGAATTACTAAAAATCCAATGCATCCAATGAAAACATAGTTAAGACTGGGATTAAAATCACGTTAGACAAACCCTTGTAATTTTCAATGCATTTTCTTCTAACAGCCGAGATGCTTTGGTCACAGCATTTGGCTGAGGTGAGGCACAGGCATTGTTATCCCTGCATGACATTTACAAAGGGGTAAAGAACCCAGACTGGTATCTGAGTACATGCATTCACTGACAGTTACTGAGTACCAATCAGATGCCAGTGCCTTGATCAGGCACGGGGCATACAGCTGTGAACAGAAACAGACATGCTCTCATGAAATTTACATTCTAGTGGGAGAAGAAGACAATAAATAAATTGATATATGACATAATGTTAAATAATGTCAAGTGCCATGGAGGAAAATAAGAGAGGGGAATAGAAGAATATGCCTGAGATTGAGAACAAGGCAGGAACTTCAGGCTTGGTGGGGCTACAGAGGTGATTTTGAGCAGAGAACTGAAATAAAATGAGAGAGAAGCCATGTTAATATTACATAAGGAGGAAGAAGGTCTTTCTAGACCAAGGGAAGAACGTACACAAAGGCCCTAGACTGGAATGAGTTTGACATATTAGAAAGTGAGTATGGCTTGAGCAGAGTGAAGGAAAAGGAAAAAGGAAAGGAATGAGATAGAAAATTACTGAGGCCAGATCACATAGGGCAGATAAGCAATGGAGAGGCTTTTGATTTTATTCTAAATGTGATGGGAAGTCATGGAAGGATTTTGAGCAGGGAAGTGACAAGATCTGTGATTACAAATTACTCCCACTGCTGTCTCCACATAGAGATTGTAGGAAAAAGCAAAGACACACATTCAGAGGCCAACACAGTTCAGGCAAAAGAAGACAGTGGCAAGGACCAGGGCAATGATCCAGGTAATGAGAAGAGGTAAGAATCAGGACACATTTTGAAGGTAGGACTAACAGGGTTTGCTTATGATCTGAACGTGGAGTGTGAAAGAGGAGGCAAACAGGACTCCTATGTTTCTTCCTAGTGGACCGGTGGACTGGTGAATGGTGGTGCCCTTCAGCTCCTGGGGTTCCGCGAATGGTTTGTTTTCCATGAGGACAACTATCTACTCTCTGGATTTTTCTGAGCAGTTGGGTAGTTATTAAGCAGGCCCAGCTCAGGCCAAACTTAGAAGAAACTAGAAAAAAATTTAATTTTTAGCTTCTAAGAAGCACCTGGTCCCAGCCCCTAGCCCCGTCATACAGCTTGTTCCCCTCACCCCACCAAAAGGTGGTAGCAGGGGAGCTACCCTTGAGTAGGGATTAAGTCATTTGCTTCTTGTTCAGAAAAGTTTACATTTTGAGTGTTATTTTATTGGTGAAATGAAAGGTTTCATCTCCCACTGACAGAGTTCTGGGTACTGACAAGCACATGGAAAGGAATTACGAGAAAAAGAAAGCTTTCTGCCTCTGAATCATGACCATATGCAACCAGTTATACACAAGACCAGTTCTGTAACCTAAAACACCTGTAAATCACAGGAATCATCAGGCTGAACATCAAGGTCTCGTCTACATGTTCCATGAGTCTTTTTTTTTTCCCCTTTTTTTTCTTTTTTTTTTTTTAATTTTTATGGTATTTTAGGTTTTGGGGTACATGTGAAGAACATGCAAGATTGTTGCATAGGTACACACGTGGCAGTGTGATTTGCTGCTTTCCTCCCCATCACCTGTATCTGGCATTTCTTCCCATGCTATCTCTCCCCAACTCCCCACCTCCCACTGTCCCTCCCCTATTTCCCCCCCAGTGATATTTTATGGAAGGACAAATGAAAGGTAGAATTCCTTCTTCTTCAAGAGTCCTCAGTCCTTTTTCTTACAGAATTCATTGTGGCTTTTAAATATCACCCTCTTATGGTAGCTGTGCATCTTAAACACCGTAGCTGCTTTTGCAACTAATATGCCAAGGTCTCACTCCAGAAATCAGCCTACAGTGGTCTGGGATGGGTCCTGTCACTGCTATTTTATCAGGCTTTCCAACTGAGTCTAATGAGCAGCCAAAGTCACCATCACTGAATTTGGCATCACAAAACCATGATCCTTCGTTGAGAAGATTATCTCCCTTCATTCATTCAAGTTTAGTTTGAGTAAAGTATTCCCACTTAAATGTTCACATAGCTGTAACTCTTTTAAAAGGTGTGTTATTAGCTGGCAACTGGGTAATTAAACCACAAAGATTAAGTAGTCAAGACCTGGTAATGCTCTTATCTCCCACAGATCACAGACAGATCCCACATGAGAGGAGTCGCTGGTCCCCTCTAGTTTTAGGGAACTGGGCACATGGCTGCTGGGTGTGGTACTTCATAGACATTGAAGAACAAAGGAAAGATTGAATCCCTTATGATTAGTTACTTAAAAATAAATGGATAAACTACTACCTGCTAAAAGCATTTCTGAAGATAGAAAGGTCAGACAAGTGAATCACAAAAGTGTGTGATTAAAAAAACAACATGCCTCATTTTCTATCCTTACAATTGGCCTCAGTTGTACTAAAGCTCCCCCTGACACACACACAAAAAGAGTATAGCTGTTTTTTACATGCACGGATCTAAGGTAAGCTCTTTTCATACCCACTTCTCTAAGCACTTGTAAATAATCTTTGCGTTAAAATTAACCAAAGTCATTATTGAAATCTGCTGGATGTAAAGTACTTTGTGTGACAGAGTAGTTCCCTTTTTATATTTATTTGTTAAAATAAATTGAACTAAAAATTCCACACTATTTTTTTTCAAAATTTTACTTAAAGTCTAAGTTTCAAGCATATCAGAACACGAAGAGACATTTACTTGCATATTATGCTAAAGCATTAAAGCAATGCAAAAGTATAGCTTTAAAGGAAAACTAGAGAAAAAGAAACACTTATTTTTGATTGAATAAAATGTCCTTTTTAACCTTCTTAATAGCACCTTCCCTTGCTTTAAATTGAGTCATTCTGAGTACCTGAGTTTCATGTTTTATAGTTTTATAATTTGTAACGTCTGGCAAAGATCAAGGATTCTCACTTTCCACCTCACAGATGTCCTTGCAAACTGGAACACGATTTAAATGGTTTACATACATATATTACTCCATTAGTGCCTAATTAAAAATACGTCTGACAGCTGGCAGACAATGAGGTGCTTCAGATAATCCAAGTGAACTGATCAAGGAAGGAAAATTGCGCTTGTACTACTTATATAAATTCATAGCACTTGTTGTCATTTTTAGGAATGTTTTTATTTCTCCCAGACTGTATACATTTTGTGTACATGCTGTTACTGACATATTCATGTTGCATTTAGATTAAATGTCACATTTTATGAATATAAAGTCTATTTTTCTATAAGAAATTCTCTTTAGATATAAATGAAAATAAAAGGTCATTTTAAACAAGTCATGATTTTTTTCCTGATTCCCTGAGAGCTAGTATTTGCTGCTTGTCCATGGGTTTGTCTTCTATATATGTTAAAGTTTTACTTGGTCCTTGCCTTTGAGTATTTGTATAGCTTTATTTCTTATGAAATAGACAAGAAATGACCACAAATACTGTATTAGTAAGGGATCTTCAGAGCAGCAGAACAATAGGCTTTGTAAGTAAATATATTTAGAAATGTAAAGAATCGGCTCACATACCTGTGGGCACTGGCAAATCTGAAGTCTGCAGGCAGGCTGACAGGCAAGGGACCCAAAAGTTGATGCTGCAGCTATATGGTGAACACATCCGATAGCGATAACTTAACCACATCCTGAGACTCACCCTGCATGACAGACTCACCTGAATGGGCTGTTCCAAGCTAGGGAATCCAGGAGTGGCCAACCAGGAGATTCGTTCGTTGTCTGTGAAAAACATCTGAGCCCCCAGTCCATTCCAAGGAACACAGGCCCTGTAGGTGCTCGAGGCCCCAAGCTCTGGATTGAATGAAGGTGCAGGTTGTTAGGGGGAGTATACCAAGTGAAAATGCTATATAAGCTGCATGCGTTTTGCAAGCAGTTGTGGTTCTCCTGCCTAGGCTGCTGTCACTGGACTGTAAGCCCCCGAAAAAACTTGGCTGGCTCTGGGTCTTTGGCCTCTTGAACCTGGTACCAACCCCAGTGGAGTCTTTCGGGTTTGGCATGACAAGCTCAGGTATAACAGCACTGTGGAGACAGACTTCCTTTTTCCTCAGTGACCTCAGTTTTTGCTCTTAAGACCTTTCTTTAACTGACTAATGAGGCCTACTCACATCATGGAGGGTAATTCACTTCACTCAAAATCTATTAATTTAAATATCGATCACATCCAAAAAAAAACTTCATACCATCTATAGCGGTGTTTGACCAAAAACTGGGTACAATGACCTAGACAAGTTGACACCTAAAATTAACCATCATAGACACATAGAATAACCACAGACAAAACCTGAATAAATGATATAGACAGAAAAGCTTATTTTAGGGGGTAAAAAGTAGATTTGATTAGAAGAGAGAAACAGTATGGAAGGAATAGTAACAATATAGCAATTTGGAAAGCAAAAAACATCTGAATAGTTGCTAGGATGTTAAGTCAGGAATGTTCTAATGATTTTTCATGTCTTCCCAGTCTTTGTTCCACTATCCACTTTTAAAACCTTGAACTGGACATATTTAATTTCCCTGGAGAAATCATTTGCAGGTAAAATGCCACCACTGCATTATTCTACTGCAATACAGATAAAATGCAAATACTATAGTTGGCATAGAAAAAAAGTCAGTGTTATGTAGAAGCACAAATAATAATTAGAGCTCTGCATTATTAGAGCTACAATACAGCAATAAGTTTTTAGTATTCCAGGAAAAAGAAGTTTAATCAACTGTATGGATACTGTCTTCCAGCTCAATTACTGGGAAGCAGTATCTGAAACTTTAACTCATATAACTGGGTAAAATTCAGCTGGATCACAAACTGTTATTTGAGAAGCAAACTGCTGAGTTAAAACACATATAATTATTATCTATTCTTATGTTTGTTTAAAGTTAAAACACTGGAATATGTCATAAGAAATAAATCAATTCTGCAATTATATAGTACTCTTAGTCAGTGGTATCCTGGATATAGCTCTGGCAAGTTGGCAAGAATCAGTACATCTCTTCCCAACTCCACATTTAGAAATGGCAAGTTGGTAACTTAATACTTGTGCTAAAGAAAGTGACAGATGTCTTTTAACCATAGATTTATTGAGTGAAAAAACTATTCATAACAGTTTACCATTATACAATATAGATTTATTGTTTGAGTGAAAAACTATTCATAATAGTTTACCATTACTACTCCTTTACCCCTCATGTAAATTGCTAGAAGCAGACTATAACAAAATTTATGCAGATATAGTTAGATCAAATTACTATCTTTAATCTGATGTATATTTGTCTGGCCTTTGTCTTTGGTTCCAAAAACTCTCAAAATTTTCCAAGCTATGGGAACATTTTTGTTACTTATGGTAGGCCACTTGGGCTGTGCCTGAGTTTATGTTCACTAGATGACTCGTAATGGGAAGTAGTCACATCGAAAAGACCAATTTTGTGATTACAGGGGTAGAACTTTGAGCAAAGTGGTATCTGCCTGACCTTTGGGGAGAGAAGTGTAGATTGCGTTTGATCACAAGACGAGTGATTCAATCAATCATGCCTTTGTAATGAAATTCCAGTAAAAACTGTGCACATAGATGTTCAGGACAGCTGTCTGGGTTAGCAATATCTTGTTCATATAGATGTACATTGTTGGACCAGGAGCGTGATTCATCTGAACTCTATGGGAAGAGGACAAAAGGAAGGTTCAAGTTCAGGACCCTTATAGACCTTGCCCTATACATCTATTCTTTTGGCTGGTCTTGATTTATATCATTTTTTGCCATGATAAAACTATAATCATTAAGTATAATTATTCCTTGAGTTCTGAGTCATTCTAGTGTGTTATCAATCTAGAGGGCATAATGAAAACTTCCTTCCCGAACTGGAGTCAGTTGGCCAGAAGTGTAGGTCGTCTAAAAACCCCAAGTTTCAGGCTGGTGTCTGAAGTGAGAGCAGTCTTTCGAGGGTCTGTGCCCTAAAGTGTCTCATAAAGTTTGGCTTAACTTCAGGTAGTTTGTGTCAGAATTGCATCGTACATCATAGATTGAAGCAAATTAAAAAATTGTTAGAAACAATGTTAAATGAAAAGACATGTACCCCAACTTATTGCTTTCAGATATTTTTTTAAGGTTTTAATTGGTTCCCCCATTGCAGTTTTTTTCTCTTTATTGTCTTCTATCTGACTTCAAACACCAAGCATATAAAAAGGTAACAATATACACATATGATACAACATATAATCGTCAAAGACGTCTTATCTTTGGGTTATAGTCATCTTTGGGTTACTGTCTCAAAGAGGAAGAAAACTTGTGTTTTGTTCATGACTAATGACCAAATAGAGATTATTTAGGAAATAAAAGATGGAAAATAGCAGAGACTGCAAGATAAAGCGTACCCCCATTTTTATTTTTATATGTCTCCCTCTCCCTCACTCTTCTATTTTGAATTTTTGCCTCTTTCCTATTTTCTTTTTTTTTTTTTTTTGCTATGCATCTCCAAGAAACAAACCACATTACTAAAAATCACTATATAGTAATTAAATAATTATTCCATTAAATGTAAAAGTATTTTTTCAAAAAGGTAAAATAATAATAGATATTTTAAGCGGAATTATATTAAAAGCAAATATAACCAATTTTTATAGCTTAAAGATAATTTAATCAATCACCAATTACCATTCATTTACAGACAAAGAAATAATGCTGGATGTTAAAAGACTTACCCCAAATCACAAAACAATGGCTAAGCTGCCTTATAAAACAACAAGGTGATGATGTTTAGATTTTAGTCTTTCTGTATTATCAAATTGAAACTGAGGACTGGGAAAAAAATGACAGGTAATATCAGAAATTGCCAGATAACCAATAGCAGCTTGGTAGTGTATTTATTGAAAACTTTAAGCAGAAGGGAAATCTAAGAAGGGGTTGGTTATGCTTGTGTTTTTGGCATCACTTCCTGCAAAATATTAGGAGAGGTAACCTCAAATCCTTGGCAACTTTTCTTTCTTTAAAAACAATAAAAAAATGTCAGAATAGTTAGCCATACCTACATAGTCTGGCTCATTGGGTTTGGTTGTGCAACACAGACATCTACATTTTTAGATTCTGATTTTTATTTGAAACAAGATTCTAAACCATAATCTAGAATAGAATTGTGCAATAGAAATATTCTGCGATGATGAAATATTCTGTGCATGTGCTGTCCAAAACAGTAGTTACCAGTGATTATCAAGCACTTGACATAGGACTAGTGAAGCTAAGGAATTGATTTTTAAATTGAATTTTTAATTTATTTAGACTTAAATTTACTACTTTGTTATGCAGAGCACTATAAAAGATAGAAGACTTGTTATCAGGAAAAGCATGTGCAAAGGAACAGAGATGCAAAGAAGCACAGCTTAAGTTTATGAGAAACATTCAAGTATGTCAAGCAAAATGTAAAGGCTAAGGTGTCTGATTAAAAATGGAATAAAAGTCAGTCTATATATAGTGTATATTGAACAAACACTTGGGAAGAACCCACTAGAAGAATATTTGCAGTATACCCCAAAGAGTAATTAAAGAGAACTTATCCCAAGGAACAAATGCCCACCATGTTGAATCTGTCCTAAAACTCTGTCAGCACTTAGAAGGAAGTATAAATTATCTTGCCCATGGATGCATATCTGGGTCGCTGATAAAAAAAGTACTAAAAAGTACTTTATCTGAGTCTATATAAACTTAGAACACAAAGAGTACTCTGAGAATTAAAGAATATGAAAACTATTGCGATTTCTACTGCCTTTTCTGAAAATATCCTCAGAAAAGATAAATGGTTGAACTGTGGCACTATGGTTTTGAGATAAGATTATTTTATTTGTAAGACATACACACACACAACTTACATTAGCTTTAGTATTAAAAACAGAATTGGTTTACATAATTTAAAATGATATAGTTGAAAAACTTCCAGACATAATTTATTATAAAGAATCATATAATATTATAAAAAATTTATCTTTCTCTGTCTCTTGTCTCTGCTTTCTTCACAATTACCGTCACTTTCTGCCACCAGCAGTAAATTCAGACTATTGTTTCCCCAAGTTCTCACTCACAGAAATGAGAGTGTATCTTTCTGAAATTTCTAGCAAAAGCTCCAGCATTAGAACTTAATTAATTCGGATTAGGTCATATCACTATATGGATAAATGGATTTAAAAATCATCATGCATACACACATACATACACACACACACACCCACACACATACACACACCCCATACTATTATCCAGCCTTTAAAAATAAGAAAATTCTGCCATTTGCAACACCATGGATGAACCTGGAGGATGCTCTGCTAAGTCAAATAAGCCAGACATAGACAAATACTATATGACCTTGCTTATATGTGGAATCTTTAAAAAGTCAAATATACAGAAACAGTAGAAAGCTGGTTGTTAGGGGCAGGGAAGGGAAGGGACTGGGAAGAAGCATGTCAAAAGGCACAAATTTGCAGTTATATAAAGAACTCTAAAGCTCTAATGTACAGCATGAGGACTATAGTTAATAATATACTATCTTCGAAAAACTTGCTAATAGATGTTAGATGCTCTTACTCCACACAGGCACAAAAGATAATTATATAAAATAATTAATATTTTAATTTATTGACTATAATAAACATTTCATTACATATATGTATATCAGATCACGTTGTACACCTTAAATATATACAGTAACAAAGAAAAATTACATATGTTTATAAATTAATCTGTCACTTTGGCACTGGTGTGTGTTATCCTGAGGTGCTCACCTCTAAAAGTAGAAAGGAAATCAGCTTTTCCAAAAGCACACGGACTTGCGGTTAGAGAAGGGTGGTTCCTCAAGAAAACTAAAGAGGGAATAACAGACAGCACTGAATTCTGTCATTAGAGAGGCCAATGCAATAAGAAAGAATGGAATCCAGGTGGGTTGGAAGAACGACAGGAAAAGCAATGATGTCCATCAGAACTGCACACATTATTGGTGGCCTCTGGTAGAAAAATTTGTTCGTGAACACTGATGAAACATATTGCTGAACATACTGAGGAACAGTTGTAAAACAATGGGAGATTTGAAGATGTGGCATTAGTATTGTAACCAATGGAAGCAAAAAGCCAGTAAAACATTGGTTCTTACTATTGATGAGATCGCATTACACTATATATCAGCAAGTAATACCAAATTTCAGATTATAAAAGCAAGCAGTAATATGTAGGGAATATGCCTTGGGGCAATTTTCAACATATGGCTAGACCATGAAGGAAAATAATAAATTATGTATTGACAATACAGGAGGTAAATATTGTTAGCCAAGTTGAGGTTATTTTATTACTACATATGTATATGCATGCATCTTTCATTTGAATTTTTAAAACGTTTTTCATATAAATTCATAATTAATTTAAAAACTGTTAGAAGTAGGGCTTATTCTTCCTAACAATGAAAATGAAACTTAGAAATGCTGTCTCTTACAGTAACATAGACTTCTAATACAAAATCTTATCTATTTTTTAGTTAGCTTCACTAGTGTTATAGGTTACTATACGAATTGAAACAAATGATTTGTGAAACAGAAATTAATAAATTTTATCAGCAATTTATGTAAAACAGATTAAAATAGAAACACTCTGGCCTAAGATATTTATGAAGGCTTTTGTAACAGTACAGATTTTTAGGAAACATATTCGAAGATATAAAAAATGTGATGAGAAATTGGTAGATATAGAGAGAAGAAAGAAATAGCGAGTAAGCTCAACTCTTACAGGAAATAAGTAAAAACGAAAGAAGACATGAGTTATTAAAGGAAATGTCCCAAGAGTAGTGACTGTATTTATTATCAGAGATGAAGTAAAAAAGGATCTATTAATAATATGCAGACACAGAAGATAGGGTGGACAGATATCTATACATTTGTATTTGTGAGTTTGTGTAAGTGTATGAATAGTGTGTGTGTTGGGTATGTGTGTGCGTGTGTGTGTGTGTGTGTGTATAGATACACAGAAATATATTTATTTTCCATTTGGTTCATAGTAATAAATTACATACTAACCTAATATTTTAAATCAAGAAACTGAGTCAGAGACATTTAGTAATGACCCATTGTCACAGTAGGTTATAGATCTGAGATTAGAATTTGGATTTTCTGATTTTCAAATATACAAATATTTTCTAACATAAAAACTAGAGTATGAATCTGATACATCTGTAATAATTTTGATTAATTTGGATCCAACATCAAATTTAATTTAAAATAATACATTTCATCATTATACCATATTCTTTAAGTCCCGGTAAATATGTGACTAATAGATTATTTCATGAATATCTAACAAGAAACTACTTTTTAAATATAATTTTAACTTTTATTTTAGATTCAGGGGATACATGTGTAAGTTTGTTACATGGTATATTACGTGCTACTGACATTTGGGATATGAATGATCCCATCACCCAGATAGTGAGGATAGTACTCAAGAGTTAGGTTTTACTCATTTATTTTTTTAAAGATGGAATGTTGTTCTGTCATCCAGGCTGGAGTGCAGTAGCATGATCTAGGCTCACTGCAACTGCCGCCTCCCAGGTTCAAGCGATTCTCCTGCCTCAGCCTCCCTCGTAGCTGAATTACAGGCACATGCCACCATGCCGGGCTAATTTTTGTATTTTTAGTAGAGATGAGGTTTTGCCATGCGGGCTAGGGTAGTCTCAAACTCCTGGCCCCAGGTGATCTGTCTGCCTCGGCCTCCCAAAGTGCTGGGATTACAGGTGTGAGCTACCATGGCTGGCCAACAGTTTTTAAACCCTTGCCCACTAACTACCTCCCCTTTTTAGTAGTCATCAGTGTCTATTGTTTCCATCTTTATTTCCATGTATACCCAATGTTTAGCTTCTACTTATGAGTGACAACATGCAATATATGGTTTTCTGTTTTATGCAAATTATGGTATTAATTCATATAGGATAAGGGCCTCGAGCTGCATCCATGTATCTGCAAATGCATGACTTCATTCTTTTTTATGGCTGCATAGTATTCCATGATTTATATGTACATTTTTTTTAACCAATCTACCCATTGATGGGTACCTAGGTTGGTTGCATGTCTTTACTACTGTGAATAGCACAGGGATGAACATACAAAAGTGCATGGGTCTTTTTAGAATGATTTATTTTTTGTGGGGGTACATATTGAGTAATGGGATTGATGGGTCAAATGGTAATTCTATTTTTAGTTCTTTGAAATATTTCCACACTGCTTACCATAGTGGCTGAAATAATTTGCTTTCCACCAACAGTGTATAAAACATAAGTTTTTCTGTGTTTTTAATAATAGTCATTCTGACTAGTATGAGATTGTATCTCATTGTGGTTTTGATTTGAATTTCTCTGATGATTAGTGATGTGGAGCATTTTTTCATACATTTGTTGGCTGCTTGCATGTCTTTGGGGACTGTTCATGACTTTTTCCCACTTTTTAACGGAATTTTTTTTCTGGTTGAATTGTTTAATTTCCTTATAGATTAATATATTGAATCTTTGTCAGATGGATAGTTTGCAAATGTTTTTCCCATTCTGTAGGTTGTTTACTTTGTTGATAGTTTATTTTGCTATGCAGAAGTTCTTTAGTCTATTTAGGTCCCACTTGTCAATTTTTGGTTTTGTTGCAATTGCTTTTGAGGACTTGGGTCACAAAATCTTTCTTAAATCCAACATCCGTAAGAGTATTTCCTAGGTTTTTTTCCAAGATTCTTATACTTTGTGCTCTTACCTTTCGACCCTTAATTCATCTTGAATTAATGTTTGTCATACTGAGGGGTAGTAGTCTATTTTCAATCTTTTACATATGGCTCACAAGATAGCTCAGCATCATTTATTTAATAAGGAATCCATTCCTTATTGCTTGTTATTATCAGCTTTGTCAAAGATCAGATGGTTGTAGATGTGAGGCTTTACTTCTGGGTTCTCTGTTGTGCTCCATTGGTCTATATGTCTGTTTTTGTACAAACACCATGTGGTTTTGATTACTGCAGTCTTATAAAGTCAGTTAATGTGCTATGCCCAGCTTTGTTCTTTTGCTTAGGATTGTTTGGGATATTTGCAGTGTTTTTGTTGCTGTTGTTCCATTAGAGTAGTATTTTTCTAATTGTGTGAAAAATGACATTGGTAGTTTGATAGGAATAGCATTATATCAGCAGATTGCTTGTGTGAGTATGGCCATTTTAGCAACATTTATTTTTTTCAATCTATGAGCATGAAATTATTTTTCATTTGTTTGTGCCACCTATGATTCCTCTCAGCAGTGTTTTGTTGCTATCGTTGTAGGGATCTGTCATCTCCTTGGTTATATGTATTTCTACATATTTTCTTGTGTGTGTGTGTGTGCATATTGTGAATAGTATTGCATTCTTGATTTGACTCTCAGTTTGAATAATATTGGTGTATAAAAACCCTATTTATTTTTGTACATTGATTTTGTATCCTGAAACTTTACTCAAGTTCTTCATCATTTCAGGAGCCTTTCAGTGAAGTTTTTCAAGATTTCTAGGTAACGAGTTATCTCATCCACCAGAAGCGATAGTTTATAAATCTAGGTGTTCCAATATTGGGTGCTTATTTATTTAGGATATTTAATTCTTATTGAATTGAATCCTTTATTGTTATGTAATGCCTTTTGTCCTTTTTCACTGTTGTTGGTTTAAAGCAAGCTTTTTCAACCTGTGGCCCACAGGCTTTATATAGCCCAGGAGAGGTCTGAATGAATCCAATACAAATTTAGAAATTTTCCTAAAAACTGAGGGTTTTTTTTGCAAATTTTTTTAGCTTATCAATTAATGTTAGTGTATTTTATGTGTGACCCAAGACAATTATTCTTCCAATTGTCTTGGGAGAAGATTTATAAAACAACTATTTCTAGGCCTACAAAAGTACTTAGTTGGCCCCACAATAATAGTTGGGGACCTCCACACCCCACTGACATTATTAAACAGATCACTGAGGCAGAAAACTAACAAATAAACTTTGGACTTAATTTCAACACTTGACCAATTAAACCTAATAGACACCTACAGAACACTCCACTCATTAATGACATTATATTCTTCTCATCTGCACAGAGAACATACTCCAAGATTAACCACTTGCTTAACCATAAATCAAGTCCCAAAAGACTGGACACCCCTGGTTTCAAGTCTGTTTTGTCACATATAAGAATAGCAACCTCTGCTCTTTTTTGATTTCTATTTTCATGACAGATCTTTCTCCAACCCTTTCCTTTAATCCTGTGGTTGCCATTACATGTGAGATGAGTGTCTTTACAAGAGCAGATACATGGGTCTTGATTTGTATCCAACTTGCAACTCTGTACCTTTTAAGTGGGGTGTTCAGAGTGTTTACATTCAAGTTAAGCATTAACATGTGAGGTTTTGATGCTATCATGAAGTTGTTAATTGGTTGCTTTATAAAGTTTGTGGGTCATGTACTTAACTGTGTTTTGTGGTAGCACGTATATTCCTTTTTTTCCACATTTATAACTCCCTCAGTGCTGTCTTAAAAGACTGGTCTACTGGTCACTAATTCCTCTAGTTCTTGCTTGTCTGGAAAACATTTTGCTTCTCCTTCACTAATGAGGCTTAGTTTAATTGGGTGGTTACAAGCTTTTTGTAAAGAATGCTAAAAATAGGCCCCTAGTCTCTGCTGGCTTGTAAAGTTTCTGCCAAGAAGTCCACTCTTAGCATGATGGGATTTCCTTTGTACATTATCTGCCCTTTTTCTTTAGCTTTCTTTAAGATTTTTTTCTTTAGCATTGACCTTTGACAGTCTGGTGACTATATGCTTTGGTACTATTCATTTCATATAGTATCTCATAGGTGTAGTCTGGATTTCTTGTATCTGGAGTCTACCTCCCTAGCAAGATTAGAAAAGTTTTCTTGAATTATTCCCTCAAAAATATTTTCCAGTTAGTTTACTCTTCTTTCTCTCTCAGGAATGCCAGTAATTCACAGATTTGGTCGCTTTATCTGATTCCGTATTTCTCAAAAACTGTGTTCATTTCTCAAAATTATTTTTTAAAATTTTATCAGACTCAATTTGTTTGAAACACTAGTTTTCCAGCTCTAAATTTTTTTTTTCTGCTTGGTCCAGTGTATTGATAAAAGATTTCAATTGTACTTAGAAGTTCCTTAAGTGAGTTTTTCAACTCTAGAAAATCTGATTACTTAATAGATTTATCTCTTTTTTCATTTCCTGGATTAATTTACAAGTTTCTTTGTGTTTATTTTCAACCTTGCCTTCAATCTCATTGAAATTTCTTGCAATCCATGGTTTGATTTCCTTATCTGTCATTTTTGGGTTTCCACTGGATTAGGGACCATTGCTGGAGAGCTAGTTGGATCCTTTGGTGGTGTGACGACATTCAGATCTTTCAAAGTGCCAGAATATATATACTGTTTCCTTCTCATATAGAGACACTGGTACTTCTGATTTTTCTAATTATTTTTGTGCAGACAGGATTTTTTTTCTTTTTCTTTTTCTATAATACTGTTTTCTTCCACTTTCTTTTCCTCTCCTCTCTAGGGCATATGACTGTGTAGAATGTAGTGTAGGGCCTAACTCTATGCACTTCTTTCAGCAGATTTTATATTGAGCTGTGCTGTTTGACCTATAAGCCAGAGATGCTGCTTATGGGTAAGAGCCAGCTGTGGCTAGAGTGGCTGGGTATATACCTGATTCTTGTTTATCAGCAGAAACTCTCTGTTGCCTCAGGCAATGGGCTGATCCCTGGAGTGCACACACACTGGTTTGAACTCTCTGGTTAGGCCTGTGGGAGAGCAGGTGGCAAAAGTGAGCAGGGTCAGACGGAGCAGGCCTACCTACAGATCCCCTGATGGCATGAACAAGCACCAGCCCTGAGGGAAATTTAAGAGGTGACCACTAAGCACTCAGAGGTATGCCAAGGCGTGGAAGTGAGAAACCTCTTCAGCTCCAAGTTCTCTGCATGGGCAGGGGACAGCCTAAACTCCGAATGCAGGAGAGCAGGCACTCCAGATCCCTGGAGATCTGCTAGGGCATGGAGAGTAGAGAGCCCTGCTGCACAATTTCCTCACAGGAAGGGTGGGACAGTTCAGGATGCTGTTACAGGCAAGCAGGTACTCCAATTGTCTAAAAATCTACTTGGGTGTGAACTTGAGAAGGCCCTGCTCCACCATGATGTCTGCACAGGAAGGATGGGGCAGCTCAGGCTGGTAATCCAGGAGAGCAGGTCCTCTGACTGCCTGGGGATATGCCTGATTGTGGAGTAGAGAGGGCCCTGTTGCATCATAATCTATGCTCAGGAAGAGTGAGACAGCTCAGGCTGCTGCATTAGGTGAGCAGGTGATTTGAATGCCTGGAGGTCTGCCTGAATGTGAAGCAGAGAGGGCTTCCTTATATGAGCAACTCTGCACAGGAAGGGTGGGGCAACTCAGGTTGCTACTCCATGTAAGCGGGTACTCTGAATACCTGGGGTTTTCCCTTGGGATGGTGCATAGAGGGCCCACTGCATCATCATCTCAGAGGAGCAGGCTGGGATACCCAGCACTGATACATGCAGACCAGTTCCAGGGCACCAAGCTGTCCCTGCCTGCTGTCCCTCTCCTATTGTCACTCAGGAGAAACTGTACCTGTAGCAGCTCTCCTGCTGCCCCAGGACTGTAATGAAGGAGACCACTACTGAGGAAGTTTCCAAAATTTTGGCTGTGGAGGCCCCTCCCCTCCAGAGCAAGCACTCCAGTCTCTGGCCTCAGAAAAAAATGCTTGCATGGTCACGCTGCTGGGTTGCCAAATAATGGCTGACTCTGTGCCCGGATTTAAAATGGCATCCTGCTCTTGGTCTCAGGTCTGGGAAAATGCCTGGAGCTTTTCCCAATGTCTCTCCCCAGGCAAGCTCCAGTGCTTGGGAGAAAAAGTGCTCTCCTGAGCCCAGGCTGCCAATATCCTCATAGAAAAGGTGAGTTTCAGAGGGAGGCTCTTTGCCTCTCCTATGCCCTGAGGATTCCCTCACTTTTGTTAGCTGGATGCCATCATGGGGCCTGATTGCCCATATTCTCCTCCTTGGAATCTGGGGTGCCCTTCACAAATCCAGTGGATTCACATTTTGCTTTTAAGCTCACAGAATCAATACTTAACGCACTACTTTGCTACGTCCAAGTGACTGAGGCATGATAAAACCCTCTAATCTTCCATCTTAGAGGGGAAATAAAGGAAACAATTTTAAATTATCACCCTGTTTTTGTTTTTAAAATTACATTTTATAGCAATTCATTTTCTATTTTGAGTTTACCATTTAAGAAATGTCGACAGCATATATGAATTGAATAAAACTCCCCAATTGTTTTACCATTGACCTCTATTTTTAGAACCTCTGAAAAAAAATACAGTTTTCTAGATCTGTGATACACAACACTGATTTTCATCAAAAGTATTGTCACTTAGCTATTTTGGGGTACTTTCTTTTTGTTCTCATGATAGGAACAAAGAAATGGTAAGGTAAGCTTGCCAAGGAAAGGAACTGGGGGATGGTAATGGAGACTGGAAGCAGAGACTTTCCTTAAGAGAATCAGAAAAATATAAAAAACATTTCTCTCGAATTAGTTTAGCTTGGGGAAATCCTGAAGGCAAGTATCAGTAAAATCTTTAATATATAAAAGGCAAGTTGAAAAAGAAACATCGTTAACACTAACATGCTCTAAATGAATTTTAGATGCACCTCACTTACTCTCTGCTATAGTTTAAATGTTTATGTTCACTCGGAAATTCATTTTGACACTTAATCTTCATTGTGGCAATATTAAGAGTCTTTTGGGAAGTGATTAAGCCATGAGGCTCTGCTCTTATGTATAGACTAGTGACTTATAAAACACCTGGAAGAAATGAGCTTAGGCCCTTTTGTCCCTACACCTTGTGCCACGTGAAAATGAAGACACCTTCAATGGAGAAGTCCCTCACCAGGCACACTGAATCTGATGATTCCTTGATCCCGGACTTCCCAGTTTCCAGAACTGTGAGAAGTTTCTGTTCTTTATAAATTACTGTCTTAGGTATTTTGTTATAGCAGTACAAACAGACTACAACACCCTCACAGACAGTACTTCTGCTTCAGTCTGCTGCTTACAAAGCAAGATACAATGCTCTTTATTTGTATGGAATGAAATGTTTTTAAAAGTAGTCTGATTAACAGTATAGCTATGTTTTACTTATGTATTATTCTAAATCATTCCAGTATATTCTTTTATAGAAATTAAGCAGAAAAGTAAAATTTGTGTTTATAGATAGACAAACCGAATATGGAAGAGAAGGGATGTGAGGGTGTGCACACGAGAAACACACAGACAAGCACTTTCTGCATTGTATTTGTGGTAAATGTTATGATTTCACAAATCATTTTTACTCTTGCAGTTCCTTTTCTGTACACTAGATGCAACATCCATTCATTTCAAAGGCATTTTAAAAGCACTTTTTTCACTTAACTACTGTATTTTATAACTTACAAAAATCTGTAAAGCTATACAATAAATTTAGGTGTTATGGGGGAATGCTGTATATGTACACCAATAGCTCTGATACAAGGCACTGTGAAATGTCATACATGTCTTACTAAACAAAAACAGAAGTAAAATCATCACCGGGTAGGTATAATATAGAAGGTATCATATAGTGTTTGACTTTTAAATAGGACTTGAAATATTGGTAGAACATAAAAAGGTAAAGATACATTTGAATTCAGTTAATGAAGGGATCCTATTCTATCCAGAATTTAGTGTGCACCCTACTGTGGTTTAAAAATGACTCTAGCTTTTTGCTTTCAAAGCCTAACTAGTAGTTGTGCATTTAATTTATATCCTAACAGACAAAATTAATTGCTGCGCTTTGCCAAGTTCAAAAAGATTTTCTTTTTCTTTAGCTCTCAAGTGGAAGTATTAACCTACTGTAGGAATCCCTACCTTTCTTTGTAAAGGGGGATAAAAATGTGCAATTAACTTCAGACATTTTCTTAAAAACCTGGTATCCTACTGGGCAATTTCCAGGTAGCAATTGCCTGATGATATATTTCTTCTCACCTGACTTTTAGCTCCTAAAAAACATTATTGGTGCTTTTCATGTCTGTAAGCGGAAAGGCATGTCTCTATCAGAAAGACTGTTAATGCAGGCCCTACGTAGAGAGGTGATTTAATGTTCAAGGAATTGAAGACGTTCATAAGCCAGTTCAGAAGATCATCCTACTATTGAGATGGCCCCACCGATTTTGAGTTAACGGAAGCACTGGATCAAAGTTTAGAGAGCTGATTAAGAGCGGGACTGACGCAAGATCACTCTTGAGAAAGTTCCCAGAAAAATCATATGAAAACAAAATGTACACTTTTACAGTCTCAAATTCTGCTTTAAAAATTTGAGTTTAGAAACACTAGGTACTATTATTTTTAATATTTATTTATAATATATATTTTCTCAGTGAAGTTACTAACATTTACATTTGAATTCAAGATAATTGAGATTGTATGGGTTTAGTTCATCTGCTAATTGACTGAAAAACTGATTACTGCTGCCAATACTTTGAGGTGGTACCTATGCCCCCTTCCCTTGAATCTGAACTGACTGGCTTATAATCAATAGAATACAGCAAGAGTGACACTATTTGACTATCAATGATAGGTCAGAAAAGCCTACATAACTTTCATCTTGGATTAAACTCATGAATTTTGGGTGAAATTCTCATCATTTTTTAGAATCATTGTTGTCTGTTTGCCCTCAGAGTCAGTCACGACACTGTGAGAAGACCAAGCTACGTGCAAAAACCATGTATACAGGCGCTCCAGTCTACATCCCAGGTTGAACACACCACTTGATCCTCCCAGCCCAGTTGCCACATAAGTGAGTGAAGGGGTGTTCAGATGATTTCAGCCCACAGGCTATCAGTGAACCCCAGGCTTCGATGGTCTTACTGAGTCCTCAGACATCTTAAAGTACAGACAACCATTCCTCCCGTCACTATTCCATTCTGTTCAGATTCCTGAACATCATTTTGAAGTATAACACGATGGATATCTCATGCCACAAAATTGTGGTGTGTTTGCAACACAGCACTCATGACTGAGACAACCTTTGTCCACTATTCTTTCAGTAAGAGTTGGGGAAACCTATCTATATGCAATCTAAGCTGTGTTGCATTACAACTGTGGTTTCACATGCTGCTTTTTCACTTTTATCCTGGTTCTTTAATCAGAGTGTTAAGCTCTGAGCTCTGTTAGTTTCTTCTTGTATTGATATAAAGAAGCAACAGAGACTGGGTAATTTATAAAGAAAAAATGCTTAATTGGTTCACAGTTCTGCAGGCTGTACAGAAGGCATAGCGGCATCTGCTCAGCTTCCATTGAGGCCTTAGGGAACTTTCAATCATGGCAGAAGACAAAATGGAAAAAGCGTTTCACGTGATCGGAGCAGAAAGAAGAGAGAGGACTGAGATGCTGCAAACTTTTAAACAACCAGATTTCCTGAGAACTCACTCGCTATTGTGAGGATGATACCATGCGGGGTGGGGCTAAACCATTCAAGAGGAGCGGCCCCTATGATCCAATCACTTCCCAGCAGGCTCCACTGCCAACACTGGGAATTACAATCTGACATGAGATTTGGCGGCGACACAAATCCAAACCGTATCATCAGCTTCACCATACTTTTATCCATGTAAATTGAATAACGTGAAATGTTTATTTTTCCTAATTCTGAAATACTCAGCTCTATACTGTGTCTTACCCATTCTTTCCTCTGTGGAAAGCAGGCCAATAACATAAATTTATCTCAATACATTTTGATTATTATAGAACCCTGTGCCACTGCACAGGCAGTCTCCGGGGTGTTAGTAAGGTAAGGTTCTCCAAAATAAAGACGTTGGTTTGCGGGAGCTGGGTCCACCTTTGATTTGCACGGCCATAGTTCTCCTACTTTACTCATTATGCCAGCCATAAGAAGCACGTGTGTATATTAGAACTGATGTTTTATATTTGGATTTATATAAATGCTTATTTCTATGTACTACAATGCAATGGCATTATATATTTGTTTTGAAATATTTCGTGTCCAGAGCAAATGCAATGATAATCAGCCAGACAGAGAGGAGAGAAGTGATACAAAAGGGAGAACTGGGATGATGTGACTCAGAGTCCTAGCTCTCTTTCAGTATAGGCATGATGCTACGTTTTCAGAGATAAAGACCACATGGAATTGCTTACATGCTTGAGAATCATTTTGCTAAATCATGGAAAAGAAAGTTTTCCTTTGCTGACACCTTGGTTTCAACTAATCTCAGACCTAACAAAGTATTTTCATCTCCAACTATGTGGTAGGCACAGAATTTGAGCTTAGAAGTAAAATGATATAAAATAATGAGAGCCGTGTCTTAACTTTGCAAGGCAGTAAGGAGACAGAGTTGATTGACTGGACAACTTTAGCATAGGATGGTAAGTAATTTGAAGTGTGTGTGTGCGTGTGTGTGTGTGTGCGTGTGTGTGTGTGTGTGTGTGTGCGTGAGATTATGTACCTGTGTCTGTGTGTGTTCTCACCTCCAGCAATAGAGTAAAATAATGCACCCGTAAGGATCAAAATTATTTGCAGGAGTAAGTTTCTCTTTGTCAAAACTGTTGGCTCAGACAACTACAGTATGCATAACTGTTTTGTCTTCCCAAAGAGTAGTCGTAGACATTCTAATATTCTCACAGGTGTTTTAGTTGCAAATTCTTGTCCAGACTTGTTCCTGCTCCTGGTGAGATGTCTCTGTTCTCACTTTTCTTCCCTGGCCTATCCATATTGTGATAAGGCTTTGGTTGCTTAATTCTTTTCCATGTTGCGGGAACCAATGCAGAAAATAACCTGACCGAAAGTTCACTGTATTTACCAAAACCAGCTCTGTCCTGCTGTTAATGAACATTGAGGCAGGCAATAAACTGATTATAATTGTTTTGCTGGTGAATCAAGAAATAAGCTATTTAAAGACAGACATTATTTTAGCACCAATAGCTTGCAAATTTGGAGTTTGGGTTTTTTCACATTAATATAATGTAAACAGCTAGCTGGATAAAAAATGACCTGTCACACTCACAAACTATTCAGAGGAACAGCATGATTACATGAAATTATGATGACTTGCTTCCTCCATTACCAAACAACTCTGAAATGTATTATTTTTTAAAGAATATTATATGAATAGAATGGAATTAGTTTCTGGGAAAGATGCTTGTCTTGTGTTCATTACATTTCCATATTATCAGTTGTTTCTAGTTAGAAGGCAAATTGAAATTAGTTTGTTCTGTTAGAGGGTGGGAGCAACCTACTGTTCTAAATAACTGACTGTAAAAATGGTATGTAAGTCTACATATGAAATGATAAATCTATATAGCAAGCACCAAATACAGTGCTTGAAACCATTACTATTATTTGCCAATCTGAAAATAATTTTCTTTGTTCCATTCATTAGGAAAAACTCTAGAAATAAACATAAGCACAATTTGAAAACCATCCAAAAAAAAAAAGCTACAACTTTCATTAGCGTTATCATGCTAGGGTAAGAAAAATGTTCTTCACTCAACTTACTGGATATATTTTTTACAACACTTGAATGTATCTGAGGTAATTAAAAACAAACAAGAAACAAAATAAGAATGAAAATTTAACTAACAATATTGTATAATCACCATTATGTGCAAGTACACTGCATCGCATATAAGCATAAATGCAAACATAATACAAAGCAAAATACAGAATGACTTCAAAAGGAAATACATTGTTAACAATAGTCAGGGAAGAATGAATAAACATCTGAGAGAACAAAGTCGGAAAACCTCAATAATGAAATTAGCATGTATTGGAGAGGCGGAGCTTGAGGAACATTGGAAGTTAAATAACAATGCTGTGAGACATTCCATTATTGAATTTACTCTATTTATAATTATATTTAATTAATCAAATAATATATACTAGGTGTCTATTGGGTTAATGTAGTCATGCTATTTCTCAAGGATATCAATGAAATATATAACATGTTTCACAATCTAGGAGAGAAAATAAGTCATATGCAGAAATAATATGTGCTAAGGAACACAAAATAAAAACCATAAGGATTCAGAACAGAAAGTTTACTTTCTATTGCAGACGCCATGGAAATATTGTGGAGGAGGTGGAACTTGACCCACACTTTGAAGGACGGTTTTAATTGGAGCAAATGCTTTGCTTCGTGGTCGTCGTCTTCTTTTTCTCCTCCTCCTTCTCGCCTCCTCTTCTTCTTTCCCAATTTTTGGAGAAGTATGGAATGAGGAAAATATCATATATAATTATCTACCGTCAAACAATTCTTTCTACTGAATATCATGTATTTATTTCTCTGCCATTTTTCTCTACTTGTCTTTGGTATCTTTGAAGGTAGAAAAATATTTTCCTCACCCATAGATTCTTAGTGCTAAACACAATGCCAACCCATGACAGACCTTCAATAATGACTGGGCAGTCAATTAAGGACACAATAATTAAAGCTGAAGGGCAGCAAAGTGGGAGATGTATTTATGCACTTGGATAAAACCTGTTTGAAATTGGCAAAGAATGCTATTTTCCCATAAGAATTAAAAGAAAGCATGATTTATAATAATTCTGACAAGCAACAAGGAACGTTGACATTTTCCCACTACATAATGGTGCATTACACAGTATTGACATTATTTCTTCCAATCTGCTTCATTTCACACATTTATAGACTATACATTGTGTTACATATGTGTGTTACCATACAACATATGTGCTTGCCGCACCATATGCACATAGGTGCATGTTACCATATAACATATTTATGTGCATACACATGATTTCAATAAAGTCATGAGATGCAAGAAAATAAACTCATTTGGATAGTCCCAATTTATTACCTCATGACAGAAAAGGACTACAAGTAATGGTTAAAACTTAAGCACACGGAGTTTGAAATTAGAATCTTGAATTATCCTGGTTCTATCACTTTTTTGCTACTTAAGCTCTCCAAACCTCAATTTTCTCATCTGTAAAATGGGGTTCAAAAGTATCTATACTTCATACTTTTTTTTTACAAGCATTAAATGAGCTAACCCATTTAAATGCATAACACAGTATAAAGGGTGTACTCGATAAGTATAAGAATGGAATTTCTACACCACTGTAACTTATAAGGTGCTTTCTGTATACCACTTCCATCACCATTGATTAAGCATTACCCTAGATGCATACCATTTTAGGAGAAAGCTGAGTCTATAAATGTAGGAGAAATAATTTATTATACAGAAACAAAATTAATATGAGGGAATGCTATTGATATAATGATTGACAAAATTACTGTCCTTCGCATCTGTCCTTCAAAACTATTGCAGTGGAAGGAAATGCAGAAGAAGAAAAGAATGTTCATTGCTAAGTTAAAGTTGTTTTAGGTTCTTTCTATTGCTGCTACCCTCATTAGATACAATATACTCAGAAAACATTTCTAACTCAGAGGCTAACACAGTAGATTATCAGGACAGGAACTGAGTCTGTGGTTGTTGATCCCCTGTACTGACGATGCAGCTAAATACCTTATACAGGTTACCTGTTGTTTGACATTACGTATTCTAAGATTTTGTATTATTACATCACAGCTTCAACTTTTCAAAAAGGTGGTCCTCTCAGCAGGGAGACTAGCAGAGCACCAAACATGGCCCCAAATAGGTTTTCCTTAATCATGTCTTATTACCACACTTTCTCCATATCTTTTTTGGGAAATACAAAAAACCTATAGAGATTTAGGATTTTCTAAAAAGGAGAATTTCAGTTAACAAGAATCAGGACCCTCATTCATAACACAGCTAGTCTAACTAGCCCTGCAGAATTCATCAATGAGGAGCTCAGAATTTAATGGGGAAACAAACATTCAAAAACAATAAAAATGTAAACATTTATTTGAAATTTGGATTTTAAACTGATTATTTTGGGGGGGAATATGCAGTCTCTGATAAGATGTGATAGTTGTACGAACTTTATTGATTGATTGGTTGAGACAGAGTCTCGCTCTGTTGCCCAGGCTGGAGTGCAGTGGCATGGTCTTGGCTCACTGCAACCTCCGCCTCTTGGGTTTAGGCGATTATCCTGCCTCAGCCCCCCAAGTAGCTGGGATTACAGTTCCCTGCCAACAAGCCCGGCTAATTTTTGTATTTTTAGTAGAGATGGGGTTTCACCATGTTGGCCAGGCTATTCTCAAACTCCTGACCTGGTGATCTGCCCACCTCAGCCTCCCAAGGCATTGGGATTACAGGCGTGAGCCACCGCACTCAACCACGTTTTAAAATTAAAGTCCTTACATCAATTTACAGGCTGTCAAACAACTTACAAAAATCTGACAAAACAAAATCTAATAACCCTGTCAATTTTACCTAACCTCAAAAGATTCAATGAAAATACTAGCTTTAAAATTCAAAATTATACTTAGATATGGCCTGGCTCTGTGTCCCCACCCAAATGTCATCTTGAATTGTAACTGGAATGATAATCCCCACATGTTAGGGGAGGGACCTTGTGGGAGGTGATTAGATCGTGTGGGCAGTCCACCCACACTGTTCTCATGGTAAGTGAGTGAGTTCTCACATGATCTGATGGTTTTATAAGGGGCTTTTTCCCCTTTGTTTGGCATTTCTCTCTCCTGCCACCATGTGAAGAAAAACGTGTTTGCTTCCCCTTCCATCATGATTGTACGTTTCCTAAGGCCTCCCCAGCCATATGAAACTGTGAGTCAATTAAATCTCTGTTCTTTATAAATTATCGTCTTGGGCAGTTCTTTATAGCTGTAGAGAACCGACTAATATATACTTTAAGGAGTCATTCACAGAAAAATAATAGCTCTTGATAGAAATATACAAAGTGTAAGACTTAACATTTAGCATGAAGAAAAATACAGAGAAGACACAGAATTCACGTTTTATGGCTATTAAAACTGAATTTAACTCAAGTTATCTTTTATTGAGATATAAATACTTTCATATCTCAATAAAAACTGCAGTAACAATCAACACAACAGCTTTACAGATAATATCTCACTTCATTATCTGGAATAAGATTTTCAGCTGTGTGACTCTGGAAAAAAACAGCAACACTCTGTTGTTGCTGCACAAGAGTAAGGATGAAAGAGTGTAAAGAAGCCAAAGCACGCAAGGACATGTAGGTCATTGTAAGAGGTTTGGATTTTATTTTAAAAGCCCTAAGAAATCACTCAGGGATTTAAGCAGAAAAGTGTAGTCATCTAAATTGCTTCTCTGAGAATAGGTTGGAGAAGACCAAGTATGAAGAAGTGAGGTCAACTACAAAAGCTTATTATAATAGTAACAACATGAACTAGAGAAGTTCAGTGGAGTTAGAAACGAATGGATTTCAGAAATACTTGGAGCAGGGTGGAACTGACAATACATTGTGAGGAATTGCAACTGGGTGATAAAAAAAAAAATACACTAAAGCTGTTTCTAGATTGAACAACTGGGTGAATGATGGTTAGTTTTGCTGTGAGAAGATTATGTTGGGGGGGGAGAGTTAAGACCTCCATTTCGATCTTATTAAATTTGAGTCACTTCTTACACATTCAAGAGGAGGTAAGCAAATGCAGGTGAAATAACTCCTAATATGTCACCTTAAATATGAAGTAAAGACATAAACTATATTAGTCTGCTACAAAAAGAGAAGGTGTACCAGTAGAGGGTGATGGGAAATCTGGGGCCCCTTACTACTATAAAGACTATTTTTTTTAATTAATGTAAGAGAAAATATTATTTACTTTGGAACACTACTTCTGGAATTGAGTAGTTTCTTCAAAAGCCAATTTCGGTCACAATGTGAAATCAGCCTGCACTATCTCATGCTGAAAAACAATTCTAAATTTTAGCTGGTTAAATAGGAGAGAATTAGAAAAATAGGGTCTTTTAAATATTGTTTTCAATTAGTATTACTATATTAAATTAATAATTACTAAAACTGTTTTAATAGCTACTAATATTCTTTAATTCTTAAAAGTGGACCTTTAGAATACACGTAATAACTCTATTATATTTCTGTTACATTGAATATAATTAAAATTTGGAAATGATTTCTGTAGTAAGCTTTGTTACAATGAGGCTAACAAGAACACAAAAGATCAAATGAGTTTTGTGGATAACTACATGTAGATATTCTACATCTAAATGTGACCTACTTTTCCCTAAGGAGTTAAAGAAAAATATATTTATGTTTTGCCTTTTATATGTTTTGTCAAACATCATCATAAGTTGTTAAATAAGGTCTGCTGAATTAGCATATAAACTTACAGAATTCATGGGAGCTATAAAACTTAAATGTAGAGGTGGTAGTTTTGTCCTTCAGACTAGAAACATTCATTTATAGGAGGGTACATATAAATGAATAATTTTGTACTTGTTTTGTATGTTTTAATAATAGTATAAAATTGAGACATTGGAATAACCCAGGAACTATATTTTTCTATAGATATTGAGTATCTGCTTTTATTTAAAAAAAAAAAAGACAAGATTTTCAGTTAGTTCTTACTCCCTAGAAATCAGAAAAAAAAAATTAATTAGTAATTGAGGGTGTAAAAAACAAACGTTTCAACATTTTGATCATGGCTTCATGTTACTTAAAAGCTAAGAATGTTTTCATGTTGTACACCATAAATATATCCAGTATTTGTGAATTTTACTTTAATAAATCTGAAAAAAATTAAAAAATAAATAAAAGCCAAGAATATTTATTTAAAAGAGGCTTAAAATGTTAATTCCTTTCTTCAAAACAGAAGTTCCTCATTCTGATTCCTATTCTTTTCACCTGAGTCATGTGTACAGGCATAAATAAGTCCTTCCCATCAGGTACTGTCGAGGGAACGTGGCATCCACTTAGAGGCGTAGGTGAAAGATTCGGGAAACCTTTATAGTGACATATCCATTCCTTGCAAAATACAGATCAGAGGGTAAATAGTTATATCATAAAATCGAGGAATTAGAGCATATATCTAATATTCTCAATTCCTAAATAATTTCTGAATAAAAACATCTTCCATTAAAAATTGAAGTCCAGACTTAGAGCCAAACGGCTTAGAGAATTAATGTTCTGGTAAATTCCTTTGCTAAGAAGAAAATAAAAATTAAAGAAAAAGGCAATGAAAGAAAAAATATAAAGCACCATGGTCAATTTCAATAATAATATTTACATTTTCATGGATAAGAAATTGAGCAAAAATGCAAAGAAACAGCAGGAATTCAGCCACAGGCCTGCTGGGCTCTAACTATAGGAGGGGGAAGGGCCAAAAGTCTGGCTCTAGCAAGGCATCATTTTTTCTGTTGTCATTTACTTTTGCTAAGATATAGGGTAATTTAAAAACATTAGAAATATAATAAAACAGTGTCTGAATCTGTCTATTATTTCTGTCAGACTATGGAAAAGAATCATGTAAAGAACAGATAGAGCCTTAAGATGAGGCTCTGAAGTAAATTGTGGGTTGGTGACCTCAAGGTCCTAGATATGTCTCTTTCTGAGGGGCTAGGATTAGGCCTAGGAATAGAGGAATGAAGCAATAAAACTATGATAATTTATAAATAAAATCTTCTATTCAAAATGATGCTGGAAACTAAAATTCTGAAACACTAATAAAAACTAGTGCTGATAGCAATATTCCAACAAATCAACAAGAGGTACGTTCATTTTCTCCAAATAAATAATTTTATGGCAAAGACTGATTAAGATTTTTAGATGATTTGACATGTCCAACTCAATAAACAAAGAATATTATTTATTAAAAAGGAAGAAAATAAAACCAAATATTGATAAAATTGAAGCTAGGATAATTGGATATAAAAGGAACTTAGAACTCTTGGAAATTATATATTTACTTACATGGGCATATACAAATATATTATTACCAAGAGGTCTAAGTTCTTACGGACATATATATGTATGTATTACATGTATATATTTATAATAGACTTTACCTTACACTATGCAAAAAAGTCAACTGCGTATGATTCATGAATTATAGGACTAACCATTAAACATAATATTTCATATTTTTAGAGAATATAGGAAAATATATTGAAGACTTTAAAGCAAAAGAAATTGATTAAAATTCACATAAGGAAATGACTGATAAATTTAACTTCTAAAACTAACACTTTCTTTTTTTCTGAAGAGAGGTAAAAACATAAATCACAGAGTAAAGAATCTTTTTAAACATCTATAACTAATAAAGAACCAGTATCTAATATATATAAAAAGCAAATCATCAGGGGAAAAAACAGACAACCAAATGAAAAAATAGCCAAAACACCTAAAATCATAACTAAGAGGGCATTTCAAAATATGCGATCAATGTAAAAAAGTGGCCAAAATTATCATTAGGAAAATATGAATGCAAATCACAAAAAAATAAAAATGTTGATCACATCTTTGTCCTTTAAAAAGATGATTGGGGAGTTGCACTAGCTGCTGCTAATAATTATGTTGAGAAAACAGATATAAACCATGACTATACAACACACCACATATCCACCAGATTAGTGAAAATAAAAATCTGACAGTACTGAGTTAGAGAGAATAGAGCAACTGGAGCCCTCATCTATTGCCTTAAGATTACCAATTAATACCACCCACTTTGCAACATTCATTGGCACAATCCAAGAATTA
This sequence comes from Cacajao melanocephalus, assembly GCA_963573385.1. Lineage (NCBI taxonomy): Eukaryota > Metazoa > Chordata > Mammalia > Primates > Pitheciidae > Cacajao > Cacajao melanocephalus. Next base: position 115,286 of record CAUYLG010006100.1, on the reverse strand, counting down.
GAAGATAAAAATGTGGATATGAAAGCCTTTAGCGTAGAAGGTGGACCCCTCTATATATAACCTAGAGAAGCATGTACTTTCGCAACAGCATAATTATAAATGATTGTTCATAGCAGCCTTATCTGAAATAGCTAAATACAAGTAATTTCTTATATTATATTGATATAAAATACTTAATAGTAATCAAAGCAACAATGTGACAACATAATGTTGAATGAAAGAAGCAAGAGATAAAATCGTGTTTACCATACGATTATGTCTTAACCTGAGTTCCCGAAATAACAAAGCCTGAGGCAAAAGTTAAGTGTTTACACTTATGTAGCATTAAAATTGACAGAAAGTGAGACTGAAGAAGAGTGTGGCAGAAAAGTCGGAGAGAGAATATAAGGACAGGCATTACTGAACTGACTGAAGCTGCTTTGGAAAGTTGCTTCTTCAACCTCGCAATTTATGTTGGCTACCAAATTCTGCTGGACAGTGTTCTGCAACCAGAGAAATCAGCTTATTTGTAAGCTCCTCAAGCGTGGCCACTGAGTAAGTCCCACAGTGTGTTAGGTTCAGCGGCACTGGGGAAGTTCTAACATGGAAGATGAGACAAGCTCCCCAAGAGAGGGATGTGAAGCACACAAGTTTGCGGAAACACTGGTCAGTTCTGGATTTAGTTGGATTCACTCTTGTATCTGCTGTCAGCTGCAGATCTGCTAATATTGGCCCTTCTCCCTTGAAGGCATGAAAGGAGACTGGCTATCGGCTGATGCAAGATGGTGTTGACTGAAACGACTAGGATCAACTTTGCAGGACCTGTCTCCTTTTCCTTCCAACCTTACTACTCCGGGCATGATCACACAGTGAAGCCAGAGGAGCAAAACGGTGAGTGGAAATAAAAAAATCACTTTTTAAAAAGTCTGCTAATTTCCCACAATCAATAACAAACTTAAGAATAAAGCCCAGAGTGAAGGGTTAAGCCTGAATATCTTCAGACTAAAAGGACGTTGCAAAATTACACCACAAAAGTTGTGGATACCAGGAAGGATGGGTTTAAGAATTGGGCCAATTAAGGCAATCAATCTACTAAATCATACTATAAATCAAGTCTTTACAATGCTTATGGGCACAACATTTTTTCATATGTTATTACATAATAATTTCTTTTACCACTCTCCAATCTGTGGGTATTACATGCTTTGATTTTTATATTCAAAGGAGCATGTTTAACATTCTTATAATTGAATATCTGTTCCAAAGCTGATTAATTCTTCCAAAATAGCTTTTAAACATGAATGTTTGTTTAAAAGGTGCTCAAATATTAAAAACATTTTAAAAATATATATTGTCAAATTGCTTCCTATAATAGTTATTTATCATTTGTATCAGCAATACCTGAAAGTTCCCATTCCTCCCATACCTTCATCAAAACTTGTTTTTGTATTAAAAATAAATATGCACCCAAGGTATGTATCTCTGTATATGTCATTTTATAACACATCGCTATAGATGTTCCATAGTATAATACTGTATTTTGAAGTATCCTAAAACAGTATACCTCTATTCCATGTAAGTATAAACCAGAGTCTACACTGATTGAACATTTAGGAGTATAACAATATTGCAATGAGCATAACACTTGACACATTATATGACCATTATAAATGTTTTTTTCTTTGATGAACAAATGATGCAACCATTAGGTTTCATGATGCTTATAGTAACAATCGATGAGATTATTACTTTTCTAAGAGCTGCATATTTAAAATATTTACCGTATGAGATGAATACCGTTATTAGCCAAATTTTGCAGATTAAGAAACTAGAAGGCCAGGCCGGGCATAGTCACTCACCCATGTAATCCCAGGACTTCAGGAGGGTGGGGTGGGCAGATTGCTTGAGACCAGGAGTTCGACATTACCCTGGGCAACATGGTCAAACCTTACCTCTACAAAAATATAAAAATTAGCTGGCCATGGTGGCACATGCCTGTAGTCCCAGCTACTCGTGAGGCTAAGACAGGAGGATCACCTGAACCTCGAGAAGTAAAGCTTCAGTGAGCCATGATCATCGCACCACTGAACTCTAGCCTGGGCAACAGAGTGAGGCATTGTCTCCAAGAAGAAAAAACAAGAAACGGACGTGAAAGAGTTAAATAGCTTGTCTGAGGGTATATAAATAGAAGGTAGAAGAGCCATGTTTTAAACAATCTCAGCTGATTTCCAAGTTCACACTTCAGTTCACTACTAGGACAGTATCAAGTGAGAGAATGTTTAAAAAGTTGCAAAATCATTGGCTATTTTTAAAATTTTATGTTTAATGCAGTGCTCTGAACAAATAAATATTGAAACTGACAAAATGGATTTTGAGTCACTGATAATGGATTAAGGTCTAAAAAGATGCATGTATCCTTGTGCAGAATGATCATACTAACTCAAAAGTAAATTTTTCTTTCTAAATATAACACAGCCCAGATATATCTATAACGAGATTCTTATGGCCATTACGAAGAAATTTTTGAAGCATAAATATTCTCTCCGGACCTTATGGAAGAGTAGATTCGTGGATTAAGAAAGAAATAAACAAATAACAAAAAAGAAATACTGCATTAAAACTGACAGTATATTGAGTTTTAACTACATGGCTCTAGAAGTTAAGCCAAGTCATTCATTCAGAATGAGGCAATGACGACCTAAAATGAGGGCAGAAAGATAAAGTGAAGGTACAAGAAGCATTATTCCATTCTTTATTTCTGGTCCTTAAAATCATTTGGTTAATTTCCCTTGTTTTAGGCAATTGTTAAAAGCTGTTATATTTCCTATATTACAAATAATAGAATTTCACTGTTTTTAGTTAATATTTGGCTTAGGACAAAAGAGATTGCCATATCAAAAACATAATTTGTTGATTAATTTTTAATACACAGATGTGTTATCTTTATGCTTCAACACAAAGCATCTGGAAGTTTGATTGCATGATCATTTCAACAGTACCATAATTTTGGCCACAGAAATAGTTGAGCTTTAAATAACCTATCACCTACATAAAGTATTATTTTGTTTTTATTTCATTATTTTTCTGTTTAAAATATAAATATATGTTAATGTTTATCACTTCTAAGTGTAGTAAATTAAAAGTATTTCTAAATTTAGTGATCCTGGGGAAAAAAAAAAGCTAAACTGAAATTGACTTAATACATCTTTACCTCATAGAGAGGCCAAATTGATAATGAAGAAAACTTTTCTGTTAATAATTAAGAATGTAATAAATAAACCCCAAGCAACATAAGCACTTCAAAAGCGCATAGTACATATAACCATAAAAATCCCAATTATAATTGATTCTGAAATAGTCATTAAATTAAGTTCTCTACAAGTCTTCATAAAGTAACATGTGGTTTTTGTTTCTACTATAAATATACCAGGCAGCTTTTATTTTAAAATAATCATGATCTTAGCTTTTTTTTTTTTTTTACTAATTTAGAATGATATACAACTATTTTATGAGTAATTCAACTTCAGAATGACAGTTTCTGTACATCTAGTTCACTCCTGGGCTGTACAATTTCATGCCTTTTGGTAACGCTTACTTAGTGCTTGCCAAATTGTAAACACACACATGCACACACAGAGTACCGTGTCTGTACAAATGTGATTAATGTCTATCTGCTCCTATAGAACAAAGCTTCCTGAGGCCAGGGACCACTTCTATTTTACTGTTCCTATATCCCCAATCTATACAAAAGGGACCTGTATTGATAATATGTTTAACATTTTTAATAAATTAAGGTTTCATTAATAAGTAATAGAACTAGAATTGCTTTCCATCAGATTTTTTTTTAATTTAAAATTAACATGTATGCCTTGAACTTTTCACCAAGCTCTCACTAGACTTGTAAGACCAGGATCTTCTATAAAATTAATTAATACAGATGGTTCCTGACTTAAGATGATTTATGTTTTTTCAACTTTATGATGATATTATAAAGTGATATTCATTCAGTAGAAAGTGATACTGGGTTGCCATGCTGGGCAGCTCCTAGTCAGTCATGGAACCACAAGGGTAAAGAACTGATTCTCCACAGTGTACTGTGTTGGCCAGATGATTCTGCCCAACTGTTGGCTGATGCAAATTCTCTAAGCACATTTAATGTGGGTTAGACTAAGCTCTGATGCTTGGTAGGTTAGATGTATTAAATACACTTTGACATACAAGATTTTCAACTTATGACAGGTTCACTGGGACACAACCCCATTGTTAAGTCATAGAGCATCCATACTCACAAGAGCCCTATAAGGCATATGAGTTAAGTTCATAGTTGGTAAGCAGAAGAATAAAGACTGAGGACCAATTTCTTTCTACTCATGTTCTTCTTTCCTATAACAGAAATTGCTCATTTTCATTGAGAATTAAAATGTTATTTTAAGTACTAAGTCAACATTTTCAATGCAAAGGTATTAATAGGCCATTAGAATATTTTTATAGAGGATAATCTAATTTGTAAAGCTAAGACACCATAATATAGTAGAGTTTCCTAAATATTTCCTAATGGAATTCTTTAGGGACTCTCCGTTTATAAATCAGACAAAATAAAACATTTTGGTTGATGAGTATACAAAAGGTGGAGCCTCCATAGCGGATTTCCCTTCATCCCTCACTTTATCTTTGAGACATTTTCAAAGATCGGAATGAGTCTGTGGAACACCGTATGAGAATGATGACTTTTGTCCAAAACCTCAAAGAATCAAGGGAGTTATATACCATTTAACCTTAGGCTTCTATTTTCATGTTGTTTCCTAAGTACACAGCAAGCTTTAAATTTGTTAAAAGAGTAACACATATATTCTCTTAGATAATATGTAATGAACATTAATTTGCTTTAGAGAAGATGGCCCTAGAAATTTTCACACCCTAACAATAGGTAACTGTTATGCTGAACAGTGCTTTATGAACTATTTCACTTAATTTTGTGATTACAATATTTATCTTGCCTTATTGTGTCTTATTTAAGAAACATTTGCTTCATCTGAGGTTAAAATGATTTTGTTCTATCTTTTGTTGTAAAAGTTTTTCATTATATCGGTTTATGATTTTAAGTTACTTATTGTAATAATGTAAAGTTAAATGCTTAGTTGTTTGCATGTAAATGTCTAAGTTCCCTTCACAATTTGTTTTAAAAAAAAATTTAACAAATCCTTTCCCCAGTGAATTACCTGGGGCTGTTTTTTAAAAAATTAGCTGAGATTTCAATCATATTCCATTTACCCAAATATCTTCCATTATTCCAACACCACCCTGTGTAGATAACTATAGCTTTATGGTAACTCTTCAAATGACGCAATATAAGTCCTCCATCTTTGTTATTTTTCAAATTAGTTTAACTATACTAGAAATTTTGCATTTACATATGAATTTTAGAATCAGCTTGTCAACTTCTATTAAAGAAAAGAGCCTGCTAAGAATACGAGAAAGCTTATGCTGAATCTACAAATCAATTTGGAAAGAACTGGCACTTAATGCATTTCTCAGGCATGAACTTACTCTATTTCCACATCTATTTTGTTCCTGCTTAATCTCTTTCAACAATGTTTTGTAGCTTTCAGTGTACACATCTTACATGTATTAAAATTGTAATTAATGTTTTGATACAGTTGAAGATGTTTAATATCATTTTTAAATTTTATTGCTAATATATAGGAATGGAAATTATTTATAGCTTATTTCTGGAAAACACTCATTTATTAGTTTTAGTAGCTTGCTATGAATTCTTTTAAGATTTGTACATAAATGATCATGGTGTCTGTGAATAAATTAGAATTCATCAAAATTTTAAAAATCCTGCTTTTCAAAAAACACTAAATAAAGCGAAAAATGCTGCAAGCCGAAAGACATAATTGAAGAACATATTTCTTAAAAGGAGCTTATATACGTAATACATAAGGAACTCTTATTACTCAATAACACGAACTAAAAAATAAAGCAATTTTTTAAGTGATTTGCACAGACACTAAAGAAGGTATAACACTGCAGACAAGCACAGGAAAAGTATGTGATACAATGAGCAATTAGGAAATAGAAACTAAAATTATAGTGCGATACCATGGCAGGCCTATTAGAATGGCTTAAATTAAAAAGAATGATAATGCTTGGTGCTGATGAGGATATAAGAGAAGTAAAACTATCTTACAATGTTTTGGGGAATGCAAGATAGTACAATCACTTTGGAAAACTTGGCTATGTCTTGTAAGGTTAAGTATCTACTTGACATTTGATGCAGCAGTTTCACTTTTAGCTATTTATCTACTCAAAATTAAAACGTATGACTACATAAAAGCTTGTACATAAACGTTTATAAGAACTTTATTTATAATAATTTCAAACTACTAAGCACTAAAAAGTTCGTCAACTGTTGAGTAAGTGAACAAAATTTGGGGCACATTCATGAATGCAATACTACTCAGAAATCTAAAGTCGGACACTATCAATATATACAGCAATAAAAACGAAGGTCAACTACTTCGTGTTATGTTAAAGAAGTCAAACACAGAAGTCTGCATACTCTATTATTCCAACAATATAGCAGTCTAAAAAAGGTAAAAATTAATCAGATCAGTAGTTTCCAAAGGCTGGAATAGGGAAAGAAGATGGCAAAGAGGTATAACATAACTTTCTGAGTGATAAAAATATTTTGTCTCTGTTGTTATATGGCAGCATACATTTACAAAATTTATCAAACTGTATATTAGTTTTGCCATTTACTGAAACAGGAAGACTGAGGATGGATTTAAGGTTAAGAAAAAGAAAAATCAATAGTTTTATTTTTGACATCTCGAGTATTTATTATGAAAACAGATCTGCAAACTAGACGGTTGGGCACAGCAGACTGGAGCTCAGAGAAGAGGATGAGTCTAGAAATAGACAGAAACAAAACAGACCACTGATGGTATTTAAATAATGACCAGTAGGAGATATTGTTTAATGAGTGAAGATGGAAAAGAAGATAAGGCCAGAGCCAATTACTCTGTCCTGGGGAACTAGTGTATTTAGAGGTTGGGCAGAAAATAAGAAGCTAGAAAAGGAGACTTGAAAAAGGTAGTTGGAATGTAGGAGGTAAACCAGAAATATATTGTCACAAAACAAAGTGAAGAAAATATTTTTAAAATAAGGGAGTAGGCCGGGCACAGAATATCACGTAATCCCAGCAGTTTGGGAGGTGGAGGCAGGCAGGTCACTAGGTCAAGTGATCAAGACCATCCTGGCCAACACGGTGAAACCCCATCTCTGCTAAAAATACAAAAATTAGCTGGGCATGGTGGCGTGCACCTGTAGTCCCAGCTACTCAGAAGGCTGAGGCTGGAGAATCCCTTGAACCCGGAAGGCAGAGGTTCCAGTGAGCCAAGATCATGCCACTGTACTCCAGCCTGGCGACAGAGCAAGACTCTGTCTCAAAAAAATATAAATAAATAAAATCAGAAGAAATGAGAAGAGAAGACTCTTTGGTAGGTTTGTCAACATGATTAGGACTGCATGCTTGATAACTGATTCCTGTGGAAGGTTGTAAAACTGGCAGGAGGCTGGGATGAGATTTACATCTTAAAGGCACAAAGAAACAATTTATAACTGAGTTTTCTAAAGTCAATTGGCTAAGAAAATGGAGACTAGGCCGGCTGGGCACAGCGGCTCATGCCTATAACCCCGGCACTGTGGGAGGTAGCTGGATCACCTGAGGTCTCGGTTTTGAGACCAGACTGACCAACATGGTAAAACCCTGTCTCTACTAAAAATAAAAATAAAAAAAAATTGCCTGCGTGTGGTGGCGGGCACCTGTAATCCCAACGACTAGGGAGGCTGAGGCAGAAATCGCTTGAATCTGGGAGGCAGAGGTTGCAGTAAGCCGAAATTGCGCCATTGCATTCCAGCCTGGGCAACAGGAGTGAAACTCTGTCTTAAAACAAAAACAAAAGGGAAACTAACTAGAGGTCTATAATAAAAAAAGAGGAACCCACATGAAGTGTAGTCAAGGTGAGGTTATCTTGGTTATATGAAGACTGACCTAAATAAGAGGAAGGTATCTAGCAAGAATGGAATCGTGCATAGGGAAAAGTGTCAGGATCAATGGATTAGAGACCCTAATAAAACTGAGTATTAGTGAGTTAGGATTATAGCAAAAAAAGAGGAAGAAAGATAACTGGTAGTTTAGTAAGCACTTTTAATTGAGATTTTAAAAATGGAATATGCAGCAATATGTAGTAAGAGATTCCACATTATAAGGATGAAAGTGGTAAGCCAAGGCGAGATGGAGAAAGTCATTTGAAGATGAGGAGATTCAGTTATTGTTAAAATCGAATGTTTTGTCAACATGGTTAAGTTACCAAGAGTGAAAACAGGGACACTCACTGAGAGATAAAATCAGCCTGACATAAATGCCTGAAAATAGTCACTGTTTAAGAAAGACTGTAAACTTTATCAATGTTAGTAATACGGCAGTTCTGTGTTGTGACAGCCACCGTCAACAGCAGTTTTCTTTTTGGTGGTTTGTTGGAGAATAGAGGGAGAATAAGGGGGTCTGGAAGCAGAAGAGAAGACGGAATCCCCTCGGGTTCGTGGTACACACAGTGTGGGGACAAAAACAGCCACCAACAGCGTTTGTCTTTGTTTTTGCATTTACCCCACGTTTCAGTTGAATCAAGAAGGTCAAAGGAATATTTGGAGAAGTTTTTGGAGATACAGATTTGGCTTTGAGTTCTGGAAAATATAACGTAAGTATTTGTGGGATTAAGAAGTGATAGGAGATTAGGTCAGATTAGGGAGTATATATGATGAGGGGTCACTATAAAGTTTTAGATGTAGGGTGAGAAATGAATAAACAGGGTTGCCAACAAATGGTGGAATTAGTGTTGTCGTTCTCTAAGGGTAATGGGAGTAATCCATTGCAATCACTGCCTTTTCCTAGTAATTAATCTCTTGGGGAGTGTGAATCATGAGACAGATGATGCTGTGGCAGAGGAAAATAGCTTGCCAAAAATGGGGAAGAGGCTCTCTAGGCTTCCCTTAAATCTCTCAGTGGGCAATGTCATGATCTGGGAAAGGCACTTTTACCAAGGCCTCTTGATGATGGTTATGAGGGTGACAGATCCCATTAAAATGAAGACTTCGAGTACTGCAATTAAATGATTCATGTTATTATGGCAGCATTAAAAACACGTAAATGCTTAGTCCTTCACTTACTATTTAACTGGAAAGATGGACCATTGGTGGGTAACTGCCACTGAGTGAAACGCTAATGCTGAGATTTGTTCTATGAATCTGTTTAAATTATATTTCAGAGAACTCATTTCTTCTCCGACTAGAAAATGAAGGAAAAGAAAGTGACGCTATTAAAATATATCCTTTGTGATGTTTACCTGCAATCCTGAAGTTGCTCTTTATGAACTCTCACAGACAATATGCCAAGATAGACGTGAATTTTCTAAGAGCAAAGAAAGCTTGGTTTATTCACAGGCTCCCACTCACCGCTGCTTTTCATCTCCATTCCATGTCAGATACCCCCAACCACTGCAGATACAACCCACCGTGGGACACCCTGTAAAGAAATGAATTCTAGGAATTTCTTCTGCCGTATACAGGCTAACTATTAAGTCAGTACTGACGGATCTCTATAGCTAACAAGGCACTGTGTCAAAATGACATTTCTTTATAACTTGTATTAATGTTTTAAAACCTGAACTCCTGAGGTATAGAATTCTTAATTGATTTTACAGACACCATGCACATTTCTATAAAAATAATGCTGAATGTGAGCTTGTTCTTGTTTGGCCTGCACAGAAAGAAACGTAATTTTAAAGCAATCTGGTGGAGGGAGGGAGAGAGAGAGAGAGAAACTATGCGTGTGTGTGTGTGTGTGTGTGTGTGTGTGTGTAGCATTTGCTCTGCACAAAGACATGAAAGGCAATGTAGGAGATACAAAGGTAAATTAGAAAAATATTTAAGTAACCATACTCATAACATGGTATCAAAACACAGGAAACTATGCTTTAGAGGTATTAATTTCTCACAATTACACCAGGAAACACAATAAAACAAACATCACTATTTTTCTTTTACAAAGAAGTTAGCTGAATTTCAAGGAGAACTGAGTGGATAAGCATGTTATCCACTATTGCATAGCTGTTACATATTCTACCGGATCATCTTCTTCTTATAATGACGGCATATAAAGCTTTTCCACTGCATTATATGCCCTTCTTATAAGAAACATTCTATACCCATTTAATGGGAGAAGATAAGATATCTCAAAATCTTTTCACAAGAAAAAAAGTGAGGAAAAATTATAATATATGATGTGGAAAATGAAATTGCTCCAAGTTCTATACAAGGAGGATAGGAGAGGAATTTTATTTTAAAAGCTCTATCTTATTTGAATAACACAGGAAAGAAAATAATTTGAGTGATTTGAATAGATGTCTTTGTCATTTAAAACAGAGAAAATTGAGCTGCCCAGTTCATCTGAGCTGAAGCTTACAGCTTCTTTGCAGTGTTTGGTTTTATACTGAGAAGGACCATAGAGTGTAGACAGAGAAGAATGGTCCAGGCAAATCACAAAGATTGAAGCTGCAAATGATAGAGAACATAATTGATGAAGCACTGTTCTGGATGTAATAGGGCACACAATCATAACCACCATTTGTCATCATTTTCACATCTTAACACTTCTGAAATCAGAATGGGTTTTACAATTCATATTATAAGAAAACATCATTATCAAATTTTAATGGTAGCATTTCTCTTTTCTTAGTAATATAGAGAGTAATTGAGATTTAGACAAAGATTGAGTCTTCTATTTAATTAAATATCAATGGTTTATTTATTTGTGATTCTTAGACTCATACTTTTTATTTTTATTCTTTTAAAAAATCTCTTTGTCACCATTTTCTCACTTAGACTGCAATGCAGCTAACAATTTTCATGTTCTTAAAAGCCTTTATAGTTGCTGTCACGTACAGGTTGGTGAGTCTCAGCGCTATGCTGCTGGCACTGCCCTCCTCTTACCCTCAGCACTATCTCTGAGCTATCTCCTAGACACTCTCATTCTTATGTTGCTATAGTTTGAATATCTGTTCCCTCCAAAACTCATGTTGACAATGAATGCCCAATATGTCAGTACTGAGAGGTGGGTTCTTTAAGGGGTGATTAGTTCATGAGGCTCTATCCTCATGAATGAATGAATCCACTAGAATTAATAGGTCAATAGATTAATGGGTTATTATTAAAGTGAGACTATTGGTTTTATAAGAGGAGGAAAAACGACATTTGCTAGCACGCTCAGTCTCCTCACCATATGATACCTTGCCCTGCCTTGGGACTCTGTCGAGTCTCTGTCAGCAAGAAGGCTCTTACCAGATGTGTTCCCTTGGCCTTGAACTTCTCCATCTCCATAACTGTAAGAAATAAATCCTTTTCCTTCAGAAATTACATAGCATAATGTATTGTTACGAACATACATAAAGACAGAAAATTGGTACTGAGAAGCTCAGAACAATTACCTAAAAATGTAGAAGTAGCTTTGGAAGTAGGTAATGGACAGAAACTGGAAGAACTTGGAGGAGCAGGCAATAAAAAGCCTAGATTCTGATGAGGGCTTAGAAGAGAAGGTGGCCATGAAACGTGCGTGGTGAACTGGGGTATCTCATAAATGTCCAAGTAGCAAAGCATTCAGGATGCTGCATAGCTACTTTTAACTGCTTACATTAAGCTCTGAAAGTTAAAAATGACTTGAAGTGGAATTTATTACCAAAAATGAAACAAAACTAATAGATTTGGAAAAATCTCACATAAAGAGTAAAAAAGCACATTTGGGAGAGAAAACCAAAGTTATAGTTCAGCAACCATTTGCTAAAGGCACAAACAGAAGGGAGCCAGGTACTGTGAAAGCAAGACTACACAGGCATTTCAGAGATATTTGAGGCTGCCCCACCCATTAAAGGTCCAGAGGCCTAAGACAGAAACATTTTTTTTCCAGAATGGGCCCAAGGCATCCTCCACAGACTTGCTGCCCAGAATGATGGAAACACCATCAAGGAGATACAGGTGATAAGTCTTGAGAGCATCTACCTGCTGATAATTCTGCAGGCTTGCAGACAGCAAGAGCTGGAGAGATTCGGAAGCCTCCACCTAGATTTCAAAAAACATTACTGAAAGCTTTGGAGCCTAGGCAGAGACTTGTCATAAGGGTGAAAAAACTGCAGAGAGCCCCCAGTAGAGCAATTTTGAGAAAAACTGTGGGGTCAAAGCCTCTGCACAAGAACTTCAGTGGGGCAACGCTTAATGGAGTCATCAGAGTGGGACCGCCACTGGGACCCCAGAACTGTGGAGTCACCAGAAACTTTAAATGCTTCTCTGCAAAAGTTTCAAGCAACAATCTCCAACCTGTCCAAGCAGCCATGTGGGCTGCACCCAGCAAAGCCATAGAACTGGGGCTTCCTGAGGCATCGAGGGCCCAGCCACTGCCGCCTTGTCTCCTGGAGGTGGTACATAGATTCAACAGAGATTATTCCCCAGCTTTAAGAGCTGATGTTTGCCCTAATAGATTTCAGACTTGCTTAAAGTCTTTCACTCCTTTTTTATTCGGCTTGTTTTTCCTCCTGTGGAATGGGAGTGTTTGTTTTCCCCATTATATACTCCCATTATATCTGGGAAACTGATAACTTGTTTTGATTTCACAGAGTCACAGATGAGACTCTGGATTTGGGACTTTTCATTTATTGCTGGAACAAGTTGAGACTTTGGAGTTATGAGATTAGATTGAATGTATCAGCATACAAGAAGGATTTGAGTTTTGAAGTCATGGTCGGAATGTCAGGTTTGAATATCTGTCTCCTCCAACCTCGTGTTGAAATGTAACGCCCAATGTGGCAGCATGGAGAGGTGGGGTGTTTAAAAAGTGGCCCACTTAGGGTCTCTGCAGGCTCCACCCGCAGGCACGCACTTTACCTTGAATTTCTCAGTCTCCATAATTGTAAAAATAAAGAACTTTTCTTTAGAAGTTACCCAGATACAACTATTTCATGAGCAATAGAAAATTAAGATACATGTCTTCAACTACTGCTAATGATTCCCCTTTCTCCATCTCCACTCCTCAGAACTCTTTAAAACTGCAAACAAATATTTCTGACAACCCGTTGAACATATCTAATTCTTCTAAATCTGAAGCTTCTTTAGGAAAGTACCATATTTTAAATACGTAAGTAGCAAACTTTCTGCCCTGAAAGCAGTTGGCCTTTTGCCAGAGACCGGTAGAGCCAGCCTCACCTGTTTCAAGGGAAACCTGCATATTTCAATTGCAGGTCAAGATCAGTATGCCTTTTTATGGCTTATAACCAAACACAAGAATTATGTCCCAATAAAGGGTACAAAAATTCAGTCCCTTTCAAGATCTAAAGTTTTTTCCAAAGATATCCTAAGAAAGCAGAGATTTCTTTATTAGCAAGGCAATGAAGTTTGAGACAATTAAGACAAATTCACTTGAGAGCTAGAACATTCAAGTGAGCAGACATTTCAAACCCAACCACCAATTGACTGTCTGTCCTTATATAAGCCCAACTATGTCTTCTTGGGTGTCAGAAACCAGAAAATAATTTTACTGCTTATAAAACCAAGCTTCTTGAAATAGTTTGGATTTGTGTTCCCTCCAAAATCTCAAGAGAGTTGTATTTCCCAATGTTGAAGGAAGAGCCTGGTGGTAGGTGACTGACAGAAGGCAGTTACAGGTTGGTTAGGCAGCTACAGAGGTAGGGTCTTTGGAGTGGAAAAATACCTGTGGGACTGCACTTTCACAGCCTCTATAGCTAACAGAAAGAAACAGAGTTAAAAATTTCCTTTTATGCCAGGATGTCTGCTCAGAAGGGACTGTCCCAACTTAGGCACAGGTGCAATAAATCAACCTAAATGTCCTTAAGTTGATCCAACTCATTATAGTGTCATTAACATGACATTAGCCTTGTGGTTTTAACTGCCCCCCTTCCGTTTCACTTAGGCCTTCATGGGTAATAACCAAGATGGAGTCATTATGGACAATTCCAGGCATGAGCAGATACAAAACCCCAAAGGGGAAAATTTACCCCTCCCATTTTGCTGGAGCTCACAGAGGACTTCCTTGTCCTTGCCACATAAGAGACCCACAACTCAGCTCCATTTCTGGCAACCTACTTTTAGATTCTCCCACTTCACTGAGAGCTCTCCTTTTGCTTAACATATCCTACTCCATTCACTCTCTTGTGTCCGCATGCCTTATTCTTCTTGGTGTGGGACAAGAACTTGGACCTAGCTGAACTTGGGACTAAGAAGACTGCAACAACTGGATCACAGGGGTAGACTCACACTTGCTGCTCTCATGATAGTGAGTTCTCACAAGATCTGGTTGTTTAAAAGTGTGTAGCGCCTCCCCCTTTGCTGCCTCTTCCTCCTGCTCTGGTCATGTAAGAAACACCTGCTTTCACATCTGCCATGATTGAAAGCTTCCTGAGGCCTCCTCATTTATGTTTTCTGTGCAGCCTGTGAAACCATGAGCAAATTAAACTTCTTTTCTTTATAAACTACCCAGTTTCAGGTATTTCTTCATAGCAGTGTAAGAACAGACTAATTCACTTCTCAAGACCTAAAAACAAGCTAAAAGTAAAAGCTTATCATGATTTTTCTCCTTATGACAAACCAGACAAAAGATGGAGATGAGAAAGACAGAAACCATTTCTGGGATTCTAAAGATCAATAATCAATTGACACCTGAAATAAATCCACAAATATCACAAATTCAAAGAAGTAATTTCTTTATAAATGTTTTCCTCCTCATAATCTGAGCCTGAAAAATAAAGGAACAAGGAAAGGGATTTACCTTTTTCCATCAACAAGATACCACAGATAGAAATCTGGGAGAAACTGACATTGGTAGGAAATCTTACATTCTTCTGGTGGCTACTCTTAAGCCTCTGGGAATCCCATCTTTAGGTCTTAGAGCAAGGGGAGTCCTATAATCTTCTGGCTGTTTCACCAAACTGAAGAAAAAATATATATAATATCTTTTCTCAATCCTCATATATTCTTACCTGTGGTACCTCTATACTAAAAGATAGAGGAACAAGAAATAAAGGTGTACAAATTTAATATGTATATGGACATGGGAATCACACACAAAACATGAGGCTCAAAGGAGGGACAGATGACTGAAGTTTTCGCACCACCCTCAGACAACAGAAAGAACAAGATCCCTGGGATTCTAGGGGTGGGGAGCAGAGGTGACGTCAAAGGTCATGGGAGAGTGAAGAGAGGAAAACATGTCAGGCAAAAACTGCCTTATTTTGCAGATGCAAATATCTCAGGTAGTCTCAGAGCTGCCCTCAGAAAGAATAGATGGTAGGTAGCCTGTGGTGAAGTTTCTCTTTCAGATCTTTAGTTTCTTTTCCTGTGAATTAATCTTACCTAGATCTGGCCAAGAGGAACCTCAGAGTAAGCCTATTTGCTTCCGCTGTTTACTTCATGTTACTAATGTAGACTCATGCTACAGATGCAAATCTCCCCCACAGAAGACAGCTTTTCAGGGCTATTCCTGTGTTTGCAGCCCTTCCGAATAGTCATTTCAAAAATGTGCCGAAGAAGCATATTTGGAGTAAAATTTCTGGTTTCCTTCACAACAAGAAAACATCCCTAACCTTGTATTCATAATCTCAGTTAAAGAAACCAAGATCAACATATTTGTCCAAGTGAGAAATCAGAGTTTAGTAAAAATATTTGGCTTTTCACGCTTATCACACATCAAAACTTGCTCTCAATGTCCTGTTGATGTTATTTACTAAGTATTACGTGTCAGCTGTTTGTTTACATTCAGGAATTACTTTTTTCAAATAATTGAGATGAAAGAAAAATTTACTGAATACTAAAGTGCTCAATTCAAGATTGATTACTATTCCTTAATCTTCAATGTGAATAATGAACAATTCATTGTGTGTCATTTTATCAGTATTCTTTGTTTATACAAACATAGGAACATATGGAATTTTTTCACTCCATCTTATTACTATTGTCACTAATTAGTATCTAATAATTTTTCCTTTAATCCACAGTGTAAGGTTCAAGCAGAAAGTTCCCCTTTGCCCTCTGAAGGTTAACTCACAAAAGGCAAGTTAATTAGTATAAGGACATATGAATTTACTTAATGTGTTTGTAAGAGCCTTTAGAATAAAGACACAAAGACACAGGAGAAACTGTCTGTTTTTATGCTTAGCTTCAACAAAATATCAACAGCTGTGTACAACTAAGATTGGACAAGAAGAGTATGGTCTAATCTTAATGGACTAAGTGGGGAAACAACAAAGCTCATCTAGATCCTTCTTGCCCTCTCTGAGCACGCAGCCCAGTCCTCCCTTCTGGCTTTCAGGCAGGACTGTCTCTGGAACAGGGTTCTTATTACCTGGAGCCAAGCAAGGTAGGTTAGATCACTTTCTATGGCCAGTTTTTACAGAGAGGCAGAGGGAAAGTTAAAACAAGTCTTTTTAGTCCTGTGGCTGGCTTTGGGGAAATGCCGTTCTGGCTCCTTTGACACAACTTGAGGAAGAGGGGTTCTAGTTTCTTTGGCTAACCTCAGGGACTGAGAGACAGGAGAGCAGGCGAAGGTCCAAGAAAAGCTTTGTTTCTAAGGTTGCCTCTGCCTTCATTTTCAGAGTATTTTTTTTGTTTTTGTTTTTTTGTTTGTTTTTTTGAGACAGTCTCTTTGTTGTCCAGGCTGCAGTGCAGTGGTACAATCTTGGCTCACTGCAACCTCCACATCCTGGGTTTCAAGCGATTCTCATGCCTCAGCCTCCCAAGTAGCTGGGATTACAGGTGTACCCCACTGTGTCCAGCTAATTTTTGTATTTTTAGTAGAGACAGCGTTTTGCCATGTTGGCCAGTCTGGTCTCGAACGCCCGACTTCAAGTGATCTGCCCGCTTTGGCCTCCCAAAGTGAGGGATCACAGGCTTGACGCATTGTGCCTGTCCTCCAAAAAACTTTTAATGTTCTCCACTTACTACAGGATAAAAATGAATGTATCAGAAGACAGAAAGCTCATGGCTAAAGAAGATCTTTTTACCCTCAGATACTTTATTTAGCATGTACTTTTGGATGCTTGCTTCCTTGGTTTTGGGTGCAAAACCAGATATTAAGTGTTGGCTCATGTATATGGCAAGTGCCAATTTCTAGCTTCTAGAGAAAATGGTGCATAATGAAAAATATTAGCATATAAGTGTTTTTGGATGTCTTCAATTGTTTCTTTTTGGATATGTGGCAATAAACCTATATGTGTTTTCTCTCATTAGTATAGATGTTACCACTAAAAATATAATTGCTAAAATAGAATTTGATGATTTTCTGCATCAATTTAATACACTATAACTTTATAATTGTTCTGTTATCTTTAGTAAATTTGACAATTTATGTTAGACTTTCGTCATTGTCTTTGGCTTTACTATTTCAGCAATGGTTAACAAAACTAAATAGCATTTTCATATATACATTTCTCATTCAGATGAGATGTACACTCACTTCTTTGACCTTATAAAAGGTGACAGATTACGCATTATTTTTCTACTTCTTACTCTAAAGTTGATATTTTGTATATGTAATAGCCGTCAAAATAAGACGAATGCCTTGCAATAATATTCAAAGGTTCAAAATGTAGACTAGAACGTAAAAGGAAAAAAAGAATATTATAAAAATAATATAATCATAATAAATCTGGGGGTGTAGTGATGGCTGTGATATGCTACCTAGATGTGGTTTCAAGGGAGGACTTGTCCTTGGTTACAAGGTTGAGAGTGTTATAGGTAAATCACCTTTAGGTGTTTGCTTCCTTAGGGGCTGCTGCAATCGTAGAGAGTCATCTAGCCCAAGTCACACACTGCCGTATCCAATGACTGACATTTATGAGAGAGTAAATGACTGGCCATCTCAGTCCAACTTAGAATAACTATGTAGGACCACTATAGTTCCGGAGTTCCTAGAATCATCAGTCTAGGCTGTTTTAGGATATACATTCTAGCTCAATTTTTCCTTCTACCCAATCTTGTTTCCTGTCTCTCCTGTACACAAATATTCAATCTAAGCACACTTTTAAATAAATATGTTGCCCATTAAGTTTGTCTCAGAATCTGCTTTTTAGAACCCAACCTACATCAGGAGGTATAGGTGAAACCAGGTGCCTTTGTGTGGTTTCTCTCAAAAGCAGACGGTAAGACAAATATTTGAGTAAATACTTTAGGAGGTGAATTGACACAAAGCCTCACACTTTAAACCTAGACTCACAAAATCAGAGATCTTACCCATTATCAAGCTTTATGAAGAAGTTAAAGAATAAGAAATCAAAAGCCAGACGTGAACTAGTGGGAAGTCTAGGAAACTGAGACCTGCTCCCTAGAATCTTCTTTCTCATACTGTACACATGCTATCTAGACTCAAGTAATAAAGGCCTCTGGGGAGATACATGAATTACAGCCATAATACTCTAGATTGTTATACAGCTTATGAGATTTTCCAGAGTCATAGCTCACAAAATCTTTAGATTTTAGATTCTTGGACAATAAGCAAGTTCAAACTAGGGACATTCTGTTACTGGAAAGGGGTCCTGATCCAGACTGCAAGAGAGGGTTCTTGGATCTTGCTCAAGAAAGAATTCAGGGCAAGTCCACAGTGCAAAGCAAAAGCAAGTTTATTAAGGGGTGAAAGGATAGCTACTCCATAGAAGAGTAGGGCGTTTCTGAAAGTAAGAGGAGGAATGCGTCCACCCTAGTTACAATGTTGTTTATATATAGGATAAAAACAATCATAGGAGATGTGCTCTGTTACAAAGATTTGTAATAAAGGATTAATTTTATTAACTACTATATTTTGCAAGAATCGATATTATTATCTTTAAAGCAAAATCAGGATGCTTCTGATCTCAAGATATCAGCACACTCCTAAGTCTGGACATCGTTAGTAAACATTATCAATTTGTTCCCTTAACCATAAACTTCTAGAGGCTAGAAATATATCACTTACTGGGAATGCAGCCCAGCAAGGCCCAGCCTCATTTTTCCTAGCCCTCACTCAAGATGGAGCCACTCTGGTTGTAACAACTCTGACAATTCTGCTTAAAGCGTTTGATACGTAAAAACTCTTCTCCCAGCAAATAGCTTTAGTGTAAGTTTTCCAGGACTGGATTTCTTGTTATCATCATATTTATAAGGAGGTAGGACTGGGGCAATGGCCTTCCTTCTTTCCCGGTAGCATCTCCCCTCAAAGATCGGCTATTTTAATTTCTCCCCAGAAGAAATAACAGGAAGTATGATGAAGGGGTAGAAAAGTAAGCAAGAAAGTTTAGAAAACCAAAAAAATGCTTAATAATTAGTGGAGTACTGCTGAGCACAAGTAAGAATTTATTCATCTGGGAACCACCTGAGAAACCATATAAAACAAACCTAACAATTGTTCTAAAAAGGAACTAGAAAGTTGGAGTATTTTTCCACCAATTCTTGTTGTCTCTCAAATGATTTTTTATTTTCATTGCAGAACATCAATGTAAACCTTGTTTAAATTTAAGAAGTCTAATATGTTATCAGTGAAAGAAAAAAATGAAATCTTCCTAAATATTAAAAGAAGCAATTGCATAAAGCAAAATGAAGAGACTAGAATTACTAAAAGGGGAACACATTTTAAAATCGTGTAAAAAAACTAAAACTGTATCTGTCATATCAAATAAAAAAGTTGCAGACATAACCATAGACTGCAAATAGGAAACACAAAACCAAAATGATTGTCAGTTTAGATATAAAGTATGACTAAAATTCATAAGAAAAAGTAGAGGGTCAAATTTTAATATCAGACAGGTATATTTTAGGATGAGAAGCACTAAATGAGATAAAAAGGGTACTTCATAACAATCAATAGTTAATTCCTCAAATGAAAATCTAACGATTATGAATATCTGCACAAACACAAAGTACACATTTCTTACAAATGCACAGGAAACATTTAACATAGGTAAGCCATAAAGCAATTTTCAATGTTTAAAGAATTAGGTAATTCAAAGTATGTTCCCTGGTCACAGTAGAATTAAGTTAGAAATAAATAACAAAGAGATAAAAAGAAAAAACCCAACCTCTTTTAAGTCAAATAATGCAATGTTAAATAATTCTTCAGTCAAACGGAAAAATCTCAATGGACATTTTTAAGTGTTTCAAGTATAATGATAATGAAGATATTCATATCACAACTCAAAACTGCTGTACTTAAACTGATCTACGGGCTTAACGTAATCCAACTAAAACTCTCAGCAGACATTTTCACGGTTGAATTGAACATGCTTATTTTTCAAAATCAATAGATATTAAAAGGGCAGACTACTAGTCAAGGCAAATTTTAAAATAAAATCAAATTTGGAAGACTTACACTTCCAGATATTAAAATTTTTATAAAGCTACAGTAGTTGGCAGTCTTGTATTCATACAGGACAAATGGACCAATGGAATGGAATACAGAACAGAATATATTTGGAACCCACAGGTTTACAATCATGTAATTCACTTAGTTCTTTGCAATACAGTGATGAAATACAGTCTTTTTAATAAATTGTTTAAATGAAAAGCATAAGAAAATATTTTTTGCTATTGTGAGATCAGTAAAGATTTTATAAACAATGATATAAAATAATTACAAAAGGAAGGGTTGATAAATTTAACTTATTATAATTAAGGAAACCCTATTGATAATAATACAGTACAAAAAATATAGTTGAGGATAACTTTCTTATTTCCATCAAATTTGTTGGGGTGTTCAGCCTCTATAATTTCATTTGTTGTATTTTTTTTACTGTGGGCTATAAAGAGCTATACTACAAAATATACATTTTTGTTGTGTTATTTTTAGTACACCTGAAAACTCTTGCATCTTATAGAAAAAATTCAATGTTTTAGACCCTTCTGATAAGTTACTGTATGTTGAGCTTTTAATAAAATGTGATTAAGGGTTTTTATTGGAATACACGGAAAATACTTTTAAAAATTAACTATTGGAAAGACAAAGGGGGCAAAAAAGATGTTCTGAAAAAGAGGAAAAAATAAGAGGAACCTCAATCATGCATCTTGATCACAAGGTTTTAGGAAAAAATCCTACAGAACTGATGTCATCTTCCTGATTTCATAAAATTTTGGAAGAAAGCACCCTGTTTTTACATACTGTCTGCTTTTAGAACCTTTTAAAAATGAGCCTCAGGGTCAGACTCCACATACCACAGGGAATACAGTCATAATTCAATGTCCTAGAGCTCATACAGTATATGGTTAAGGGTAACTGACTTATTCTTTATAATATGGTTTTAAGACTGACTTTCGTTATTATATTATTGAATATATCTAGTTTCTCAGCTTCGTATCCAGAGATGTTCTTTTCTTTTTTTCCTTTTCCTACTTTGTTTTTTCTCTTCTTAATAGTGAGTCAGTGTTGTTATTGAGTTCACTGAAACATGGTGAATACTAAACATTCCTAATTACTTTACTGTCAATACCTTCCTAAAGATAAATAAATCTTTGTGATTATTAGGGAACACCTAGTTAACCTCAAAGATAGCTGTAATATAGGCATAATTTTGGCCCTAACTATTTCCTAAAAAAATTTTTTTTAAACAAGCAATTAAAAATCAGAAATCTAACTGTTCTTCAAATTGCAAGAAAAGAAAAGAGCAATGCACTTTTGCTGCTTTTGTTCTTTTAATCTCATGAAATGCATATAATAATAGGGAAAAAAGGCACACAGAAGTTTCTTAAGGATTTTGAGAAACTTTTTCTGGACAAAACTATAGCACACAAACATCGTTAAGGTAATCTACATGAGAACAAACCCCAAACCAACCAAATGAACTGAAAAACACAGCAGGACTTAAAAGAAACAGTTGAAGTGTAACCAAATAGATGCAGTAAGCCTATGAATAAATGTGATTGGATAAATGCAGTCAGATGTTTTCAAGGTTATTCAAGTCCCATGGTGTTCAAACTAAGATACCTGTAAGTATACCAGGTTCTCATTAGAAATATCAATTCTTATGCCACATCCTCAGAGATTCTGTTTCAGGGGATCTGTTGTATTTCCCCCAGAATCTGCCCTTATAATAAAGCACTCCTAAGTAACTGAAACTGCAGGTAATTTGAGAAGCACACTTTAAAAAACATGTATAGATACTGGATACTGGCATCTGTCTGAAATTGGTGAGGCTGCGTATTTTAAGCATATGCAAAGAGCTTAGCATACTGTTAGGTACAACAAATGTTATCAGAAGCCTTACATGTATTAATTTCAACGTTAAAAAGTAGAAAACTGAGTGAAATTTTGACATTGCAAAGACGGCTATATATCCTGAGTGTGACACGCCAGGAGCAGATCAATCCCCCACTGCTTTAGATGTTGATCCGATGGTGCCACATATGCACCAAGAAGGCATGAAAAGATTATTACTCGGACAGAATTTTTCTGAGGAGAGTAGGCTTCACTTTCTGTGGAGGGCAGGCTCTCAAGCATGTTTGAAAATAGTTGAGAGAGAGAGAGAGAGTAGCTAGTGTCTTGGTGTTTTATTGCAGTTAAAAAAAGAGGTCGGGCACAGCGGCTCATGCCTGTAATCCCAGCACTTTGGAAGACCAAGACGGGAGGATCACAAGGTCGAGATCGAGACCATTTTGATCAATAGGGTAAAATCCCATCTCTACTAAAACTACAAAAATTAGCTGGGTGTGGTTGCATGTGCCTGAAGTCCAAGCTACTCGGGAGGCTGAGGCAGGAGAATCACTTGAACCCGGGAGGCAGAGGTTGCAGTGAACTGAGATTGTCTCACTGAACTCCAGCCTGGGTAACTGGGTGTAACTCTGTCTCAACAAAAATAAAAAAGAAAGAAAGAAACAAAGAAAGAAAAGAAAAATAAAAGCACTTTTGTTACTTTTGTTCTTTTTTAACCCATGCCTAATCTATTGTTTCCATTAATGTATATAATAATATTTTTTATGGGAATATAGTGAGGGTTTCTGCCTGCCCTCTGGGGCTTACGTGGTTTGAGTTTTAACTGGAACTAAAGGAAGAAATATTTGAGGGGATATTTTTTGTTTGTTTCTTATCACATGTGAGTCTAGATGGGAAGAGGGAGGGGTGAGGCTTGACAGTTGTCAACAAACATCAAAAATGGCGTCAAACTCTTATTAAAATACCTGGCAATATTTAGTCATTAAGACATTGTTGAAAATTTTGAGATATTATTGTAGCTGCCTGCAATCAATGGAAATACCTCTCTGTATATATTTTAATCTATCTGTATTTTAAAATAAAAGACTCAGTAATTGCTGAACTATAATGCAGTCCATGGTATTATTGGAAGCATTTTGCAATTTATAACATGTTTGTTTTTAACATAAAAACATTATTTGTCAGTGCTGTTCTATCTAAATCTACTTTAATTGTACTGTTTGAGTTCTGTCCGCTAAATCAAATAAATTTAAAATAAACATGGTACAAGAGAAAGTCCATTGATTTACTAAATCAAACAAAATAATCCAAAACTCATAAACACTGAGTATATATAAATCTGGTAGGTCTTTCTAATAAAATAATTCAAAAGCAGTTTCTACAGTGGGGATTTTATATTATGGAAATACTCTTATATAGCTGAATTCTTTCAGAAAGTGGATTCCCTAGCAAGATTTTAGAAACTGACTAAAAAATAAAAAGCCAAATAATGACTTTCACTCATATGTATCTTTGTATTTTGATAGTATTACAATAACATGCAGAAAAAGGGGGGAAATGTTGGCATATAAACATCCAGCCAAATGCTAAACTTTAGCAAAACCAAAGATAACCCTCAGATAAATACATAAATTTATCTTGAAAACACTATGTGAAGATTATAATTCTAAATATGGGGAAAATCAAAGTGATTTCCTTTAAAGAATAAAAAGTTATAACTGCCTCTGAAAAAAGCTTTACCACCTACCTACGAAAACAAGGTTTAGCTGCAGGTGACTAAGTAAACAAGCCTTAAAAGCTTTCAGAGGAATAAAACAACAAGGAGTAGAAATGGAAAAAAATTCTCACAGGGAACAAAGAAACCAATCATTTCTATAACTCTGCAGGGATGGCTTATAACTGTGTCTGTGAATACCACATGCAGGAAAAAGTTAGACCTTCTCTTCAGCTCTCCATTTTTCAGGTAAGAAGAATGTTTGGATAAGTGGTCTGACCAACGCTTGCTTTTTCGTTTTCTAAAATAATGATTGTGGCATAGAATCTTTTTATTGGAAAATTCTAGGTGTTAATGAAGAATTTGAGTTGGTACACAATTGCATGAAATAGGCAATGAGAGAGTGATATTTAAATCATATTTTGGAAAGAAGAAATTTATCTACTGAGCAATGATGAAACTACCTTCTGAGCTATTAACAACTATGTCACCTGATATGATTGTGTTGATTTATATATGATTGTACTGATTTTAATTTATAGGTGTATACCATGGGGCCTATGAACAATGCCTACCATGTAACCTTAGCATTTATATTATATAACAGTATTTAGTTACCATGCTGAAGAAACCCTAGAAACGCTAAAGAAACATAAGCAAAAGGCTTTTTAAAATCAATCACAATAACAACGGTAAGCAAAATAAAACAAACATTAACTGTAGTCCTATTATATAAAATGTCATTCATAATTAATTGTAAGTCAAAATAATTAGCTGGGCACAGTGGCATCCATCTGCAGTCCCAGGTACTCAGGAGACTGAGGCAAGAGGATACCTCAGACCCAAGATTTTGAGGCCAGACTGTGCAATATAATGAGATCCTTTCTCAAAATAGATAAACAACAACAAAAATAAAAGAATCCATTCTCAAGATAAATTAAGATTCCTATAGTAGTCTGGCCAAATGAATGGACAAAGTCTCAGAATAGCTAATATGGTTTAGCTTTCTCCCCACTCAAATCTAATCTAGAATTGTAGTTGCCATCATCCCCATGTGTCAGGGGAGGGATCCAGTGGGAGGTAATTGAATCGCGGGAATAGCTTTCTCTCATGCTCTTCTTGTGATAATGAACGAGTTCTCATGAGCTCTGATGGTTTTATAAGGCGCTTTTCCCACATTGCTCAGCACTTCTCCTTCCTGCTGTAATGTGAAGAAGGACATGTTTCCCCTTCTGCCATGATTGTAAGTTTTCTGCGGCCTTCCTACCCATGCAGAACTGCACGTCAATTAAACCTCTTTTCTTTATAAATTATCCAGTCTTCATAGCAGCATGAGAATGGTGCCACGAATTATAAAATATCGTTTATTAAATGTATGAAATAACATACTTAAAATACTTAAAATATATATAATAAACTAAGACTAAATCAAATCAACTATATTTGACTAATGTCATATCCATGGATCTTTTTGTGGCCTTTGAACCCCATATAGAAAACCACTGGATAATATGAATGTAGTAGAAATGAAAGCATATGGAAGTAGGCTAGAGATATACTTAAGCAGCAGAAATTACCAATCTTTCTGAAGGAATATATTGGGTGGAGGCGATTGAGAGTGAGGGAGTAATCAAAGGGACACTAAGTTTTCAAAGTTAAATGATAGTGGGATAGATGCTTATGACCTTTCCACAGATGGTGATAACCAGCTGGTGGGCTTGAATGTCTACAACATGGTGATAATAGAGGTGGGAGAGATATAGAAGTTCCACTTTGGCCCTGTGGTTTTTGAAATGCCTTTTAGATTCTTCAAACAAGATATTAAATGGACAGTTAGAAGCATAAGTTGCATATCAGATGAGAGTCTGTGTTACAGAATAAATGTATAAGCTAACAACATATTAATGTATGTTTTAAAGCAATGGACTTGAATAAGATCATGTGGAAGAAAATGTAAAAAGAGAAGATTCAAAACTGAGTACTGCAGTAATCCATCCTTTAGGTGTTGAACAGAGGAGGAACCATCAAAGGAAACAGTAGGAGGAAAAAAAAAAACCTTAAAAGCACTTTATAGTGGAATGAGGTGGACAGACATTTATTGAAATGCTTTAGGGTGCAGTGTAAATTGAAATTGAAACAGAATAAGCAACTCTTTTAGGAATTTTGGCTGTGAAAAAAATTAGAGAATGATAGCTGATGTACATAAGGAAAAAGAATGTATGTTTAGGGGTAGGAGATATTAGAGGATATTTATAATCAACCAAAAACGATCCACTAGAGAGGGAAAGATTGATTGCATCATTCAGTAGATAGAACCAAAGAAGGTAACATAAGTCTTAAAAAATTTATTCAAAATAAACACGTTATAGAAGCTCCAAAATGACTTAAAAGTAGGGATAATGAGATACTTAGTTATAGCGTACTTATATAGTTGTAAATATAAAAATATTTACAACTTTTATTATTTCCTACATTTATTAAGTGTTTATTATGGTCACAGAGTTAGATGTCTTATGCAGATTATCTTTAAAATTTACAGTGGCCATCAAAAAGTTATTATTTTCATTTTTCCATGAATAACATGAGGCACACAGAAGTGAAATATATATGTGTGTATATATTTATATACATATATATATATATGTATATATGTATATATACAATTTATCTCTTGATCCCCATAGCTGTTTTTATACAAAGACTGATGGAACCTAAACTTCTTTAATGCATCTGGTGATTATGTAAATGTTTTACATTTTTGCTAAAACTTAAGGAAACCTAGTTCTGTAAGATGTAGCTATGTATGATGCACATTACACACCCCCACGCATGCACAATTGTATTGTTAAATATGTTTGAAAAATCTTATTGCTGTCGTGGTTTACAGATAAATTCTTACAAACTTTCTTCTGATAGGCTGTCATTTTGAATTTCCATAGTGGCATCAGCAAAGATTATCGCCGTGTACTGTCGTATAGACTGTGCACAAATCTAGTCTATGATGACATTCCTCGATATGTTCAATTCATAACCCCAAAATAATTCCTGAGTGTTCAGTTCCTAAACCCTGATATTCAATCTTATTTTAATATGAAAAACTTTTTTTTTTTTCCTTATAAATCTCAAGAGGCTGGAACTCGGTAGAGTTTACTTTGGGAATTGTCGATGTTTTACTTTATTCCTATTGTTGATGTTTTACTTTATTCCTATTATTACAAAATAGGTACTAATTTATTTAAGTCAACATAAGGAATACTATATTATAGGAATACTCTTCCTGTGCCTTCCTAATTTAGAGGAGGAATATGTGCCCCAGGTTTGCCATTAGTATTGTTTATACAAGGTATTCTGTATTATGCAAGAGGGTCAACACGATCTGTGCCACAGGCTTTTTGTTCTAAAAATTACATCCTCACTTAAGAATTACTTAACTCAAGGGCCGGGGGTGGTAGCTGATGCCTCTAATCCCATCATTTTGGGAGGCCAAGGCGGGCAGATCATGAGGTCAGGAGTTAGAGATCAGCCGGGCCGATATGGTGAAACGCCGTCTCTACTAAAAATATAAAAAATTAGCCAGTCTTGGTGGCGTGCACCTGTTGTCCCAGTTACTCTGGAGGCTAAGGCAGGAGAATCGCTTGAACCCAGGAAGCGGAGGTTGCAGTGAGCAAAGATTGTGCCACTGCACTCCAGCTTGGGTGACACAGTGAGACCCCATCTTAAAGAAAAGAAAAAAAATTAAAGAATTACTCAAGTCAATTTCTGTGCCATCTATCCTCTTAAAACATTCAGAGTCTACAAGACCATTTTTTCATCAGAGTAAAAAAGCAGAGTCACAGACAAAAGTCTGAGACTAAGCTGTCACTGAAAACAAACAGTATGCTTATTTCTCTATGACTAGAGTCATGGATGCAGGCATAGAGGCAAAGTTATTGTAAAGCTACTGGTTATATATTATCTAAATTTATAACGTATGTGTATGTGTGCATATATGTGTGTGGGTTGAAAACAGTACTTCTTTATAGCCGGATTAAAACATATATGATAAAGGCAGATGTTCAACATTAATCCGTTTAAAATCTGAAATGCTCATCCTCAAAACCCATGTATGTTTGCCTGAGTCCTCACAGATCTCCACCGTTCTACCACTGACTAGATACTGGAAAAAGTCCAACAAAAGAGGATTCCAACGGCAGTGGTTTGAAGTTGATTATTAATTATATAAAGTCACATTTCAAATAAATAGCACCAATGATCCTCGTACAAAGGAACAGCTGTTTTTCCCTCAATTTCCTATCAGGACAACCTGCAAAATATTTTTGATAAAGTGAGAAGAGATTTAGTAAGACCCTGAAGAATAGAAAGTATGGATGTAGCATCTAAGAAGGCACCTCATAATGTTTTGATCTGACTCCTGCTACCTTTATAAAAAATAGACTTTAACTTTCTGAATTGTTAACCCAATAATTGTGTAAATCACCATTTATGATCATTAAAATGTATGGCCTATACATCAATCAACTGTAAATGTTCAAGTGTCACTTAAAATAGTAAGTCCCTTGCTACCCTATTATAACACTTGGGTAAGAAATTAACAATGTCTGAATATCCATTATTGTAACATAACTGTTACATTTCTGTTCCAATTATTTAACTCAAGCTTAATAATTTGGCTGAATAATACAGGTTTCTCTTACTGAAAAAAATTTCAAGTTTAAATATTTGTTAATCCATAGAAAAGATGTCCCTCAAGAAATCTCGCTTACATTAAAATAAAAATAAATGTTAATGAAGCAACCCAATGTTTGTGTGCCAAGTGTTTTACTATTTCTCTATAGCTATGTACCTATAATCATACAAAACAACTTTGATATGGGCTATTTTGTACTTACAACTAGGCTGGCTTAACACAAAGCCCTATGTTAGATTTATCTCTTGTTAAAAGTTGACGTTTTTAGAACAGGACTGATTCCAGCTCAGGGTCGTCTTTGTTCTGTGGACTTGCGTTCCTGATATTTAATGAGGCACATCATTAGTTGGTGGAAGCTTCATTCCAGATGGTAGGTGATAATAGTGCATTTAGGGAGATGTGATGAATTAAGAAAAAAGTTCATTTACTTCCTGGCCAAGACTTTCTTTTTACCA
Source organism: Cacajao melanocephalus (assembly GCA_963573385.1). NCBI lineage: Eukaryota > Metazoa > Chordata > Mammalia > Primates > Pitheciidae > Cacajao > Cacajao melanocephalus. The sequence goes on along the minus strand of CAUYLG010006100.1, from coordinate 86,160 downwards.
AAGAAGATATTTTTAGACTCTCAATTCCCATTTGGTATCAATTACGAGAGCAAGCCCTAAAGAAAGCCAGTGTCCTTAACAACATTTGTATAATTTCTTGCTAGCCTTTGTTTTTGTTTTTAACCCTGTATTTTCCTGGTTATTATGAAGTTCCACAGTTTTATCACTGAATCAGGACTTTGGCAACAGTTGCATGCTATTTAAAAAGAACTATTTTCTATTCTGTGTAACATCAGTTTCCGGTACTCAAATACATTATCGTTGATGAGGACAGAAGTTCTTAAAATTGGATGTCTTGATTTTAGAGAGAAGTATGATCTGAAACTTTATTTTTATGAACATAATGCTCTACTATGGCCTTTATATCCGTTTTCACATGTGTGGGGGTAGATTTACTTTCCATTCTTGGGTTGATCATTTTACACTTGAAGCAAAACTCTCTCCAGGATTAGCTTATTTAGGATGAATAGGTCAAGCTGAGTATGGAAGCCAGAACAATAAAATTCCTTATCATCTGTGGCACAGAAGCCATAAATCCTTCTAAAAAGTAGGTGCTTAGAGATACTATGTGAGCATCTTCCATAGCCTTAAATTAAGTGGTTTTTAATGCATGGCAAACAGGAAAATTTAAACAAGAACTTTACATTATACTGAAGTAAGTGAATTTTAAAGTAATTTATTTATTTACCCTCACTTTCAATAATTTCTGGGTGAAAGAAGACCTAAATAAATGAAATATCAAAGATTTTATTGCTTCAATTTTATAGGAAATAATGAGAACAAGAAAACATATGGAGAGATTTTAATCTTTTTGCCAAGACAAATACCTAAATCATAAACATAAGCATTATTGGGTTGCTTTTGAAAAATTGTCTTAAAAATGTTTCTGATTTTTTGAAAATGTTCCCCCATTTATTTTATTGGATTTCAACTCACAGATCAATGGTAACTTTTATAGTAATATATGCATATAAAATGCATTTCTTAAAAATATTATGTACCTGTCAATGTATAATTTGTCAAATGCAGAAGTATTCTAATGAATACTTAATAATATTTTGTTCTCATACATTAATGAAGTTATGTCCCATAAGTAAATAAATTAACGTAAATACATTCATATTTGTTTTTAAATTATCTTGATGTACACTAATGTACATTAATCATGTCTCTTAAGCATGATTCTTAAAAATAAATAAAAATTTTTAAAATATTCCAAATTACTGCTTTCTTTTGAGGAGAGTTGTCTGATAAAATAAGTACCTGAAGATATATTTTCAACTTTTATGATTTATTTTTCTTTCTTTGTCAAGTAAAATCTAATAGCAATTTTTATAAAATTATTTCAGGTAAATTTTCAGTTTTTAAAAATCCAGGCACAAAAAAAATAGAATGAATAAGAATATTTTATAGCACAACAGGGAGACTATAGTGAATAATAATTTAATTGTCCATTTTAAAATAACTAAATGAGTATAATTGGATTTTTTTGTAACACAAAAGATAAATGCTTGAGGGGATAGATATTCAAGTTTCCATGAAGTTATTATTATGCGTTGCATGCCTGTATCAAAACATCTCATGTACCCTCATAAATATATACTCCTACTATGTAAAAATGCAAATTAAAAATGTAAAGTTTTAGAAAATAATAAAATAAAAAATTTAGGCACTGTATTTAAATAAAAAATACTTTAAAGCAAGCTTGCCCAACCACTGGCCCAAGGGTTACGTACAGCCTAGGATGGCTTTGATGGGGCCCAATACAAATTCATAAACTTTCTTAAAACATTATGAGATTCTTTTTTTTTTTTTTTTTTTTTTAGCTCATTGGCTATCATTTGCGTTACTGTATTTTATGTATGGCTCAAGATAATTTTTCTTTCAATGGGACCCAGGGAAACCAAAAGGTCGGACACTACTGCTTATGCAGGAGTGTATATGTAATGAATGTATTTGCTATAATATCAGTTTTCCAGTAGTTTTCAAAGCCCTTAGAGGGAAAACAAATCTAATAACATTACAATAATTAAAGGGCAATATAACATCATATTATCAATGGATACAGAAAGATCGTATTAAAGAACTGTCTGAACTGGAAATATGAAAACTTGAGAACGATTATTTATTTAGAAAATTACTTTACTGCTAATGATAACCACTCCAGCCCTTGATTTTTACATTTAAAAATTAAGCAGTAAGATAAAAATTCAACAACTCCTTTTAGTTCTAAAATTCTAAGATTTGGTAAGTAAAAAGAAGCATTCTGATTTAAAGTTGTTTAAAAAAAAATACACTTCATAATAGAGGTATGACTTCACAGGAACCAGAGTATTGGTATACGACTTGTTTAGACAGAGAAGGAAAGAAGCATTTCTCCCAGAAATGCAATTAGCAGCAGAGGAAATTAAAATAAAGAGGAAACAGTAGATGGGAAGGAGCTCTGCCTCACCGGAAAAAAAAGGACATACATTCTAGGTGTCAGTGCTAGGCTTTGAGAGACTAACATAATGAAAAGCTTTGAATTTTAGGATGAGATGCTTGAACTACCTGCTGTGAAATAAAAAGCTATGGAGCAGCCTGGAGCGTATGGAATGGCATATTGAAATGTCTTCAGATTTTTGCAATTCAGGATGAACTTAAAGGTGGAGATAAGAAAGTGTGTATCAGGTGGACACTGCCTTATCCAAATACAAAAGAATGAGAGCTTAGGGTGTTGGCAGTTAGAAGCAAAGAAGAGGGAATAGTCAAGTCACTTCAACATAGAAAACTGAAGAAAAAATGCTTTAAAAAATGTCTTTCTACTAAGCATGATTGTCTGCCTGGTGATATGCCATGGAGGCCAGACGGAGGTATAAAACAACATGGAAGTAAACCCCATGTGAGCTTGATCTGAGCCCATAAATGACTCATTGTGACTCCTTGTATTACTAACCTCCTTCCAATTTTATCCATGTTCCCTAGAAAATTTTCTAGCACCAAGTAACTACTCAATAAATACTGATTGAATGATTAAGGAACTGAATAAACTTAGCGATTAAAGCCTAAGTTTCCACATCCACAATATGGTATTAATAACAACTAGGTATTAGAAGGTAATACAAATAAATCATAGAGTCTAATAAATACTTTACAAATGTTAGTTATATCCCGAGATGAAAATTACAGATGCCAATTTCAAGTTTTTGATTCAGTGTTTGTTTAAATATTTAAACATTTCTTTCAGAAATGCTCCTTGCATATGTTTGCATTTTGTGACAGCTATGATTTATTTACATATTTTACAGAAAAGATACTGAAACACTCATAGGTTAATAATCTGCCTAACATCACATAATTTGTTAATGAAAACCCTCTAGTTAATCCTTGTGGTTGCAATTCCCGTTTTATTACTCATTGATTACTACTGAGCAGCATTTTACTGAATGTGTGTTTTTATGTTTATATCAAGCATTTTTGTAGAGCTAAAGCATGAATTATTAGGGGCAAAGAGACATGTCTTATATCTGATAAATTCCATGGCAAGGGGTTCAGGTTTTCTGCTATAGAAGCCAGGGAAACACTGAAGAATTTTAAACGTGGAGATCTGACCTAGTTGGATTTTATTCATAATAGCTCAATCTGGCATACATGTAAATAGGTGATGCAAGATGAATAGAACTAGAGCCTAGAATCCCCAGTGAGCATCTTCAGCAGTGATCTGAGTGAGTGATACTACCAGAGGAAGGAGAGATAGAGGAAAGAAATGAGAATAAGGGGAGATACATATAGGTTTCGCCTCTGTGTTCTGCTTCACTTTGGTTTACTCTGACATATTTGTGGGGAAATATTAGGATTTTATATTGTATTTGAAGGTGTTTGATAGATAATTGGTTATTTTTTATTTTATATGTTATTCTGAAATTTTAATATAATTCATAGTAAAATAGAAAAAGCATGTGGTTTTGGGTTCCAATACTAATAGCAGGCATGTGACTGGCAGAATGATTCTATAGTTGTTTAGAAGCTAAACTAAGAGAGTAGGGGAAGAAAAGAAAAAAGAATCAAAGGTAATTTCGAGTTTTTTTTTTTTTTTTGAAACAGGGTCTTGCTCTGTTGCCCAGGCTGGAGTGCAGTGGTAAGATCTTGGCTCACTGCAACCTCTGCCTCTTGGGCTCAACTGATTCTCCTGCCTCAGTCTCCTGAGTAGCTGGAACCACAGGCACATGTCACCATGCCTGGGTAATTTTCGTAATTTTAGTAGAGACAGGTTTTCACCGTGCTGGCCAAGCTAGTCTTGAGCTCCTGGCCTCAAGTGATTTACCCACCTTAGCGTACTAAAGTGCTGGGATTACAGGCATGAGCCTGGCTGATAATTCCTAGGTTTCTGAAATGAGTTCATAGGTATGTGGAGATTCAAAACATAAAGAAAGATAATAATAATATTGGGTTTAGAGAGTGAGGGGATTATTACATGTAAGAGAAAACCACATTTTCTAAATTCAGGACTCAGAGAATATAAAAAGACATTGTATTAATAACAAGGGATAAGATGAGCTGGTGTCAGTACACGGGAGGAATAACATCTCACTCCCAACAGTGTAGAAAAGGAGGCAAAAGAGGTGTAAGATTATGAACACCTCTCCCTGAAATCATAAACTCCAAGGCAGCCCAGTGATTTCTTAAAACATCTTGTCACTTTCATCCACTATTCCCTCCTTCTCAGATTTTGTGCCTAGAAATATTTTGCTCTTGCTCCCATCCCTATGCGCACTCTGGAAAATTAAATTATCAACAAACCAAGTAAAAATCTTGTCATATATTCTACTTTTAATCTAATACAACATCTTAAAGATTACTAATTAGCTAAAATATGACTTTTTAATCTACCTTCCTCTGAGTCAGTTTTATCATTTTCACTATCCTAATGCAATTATATAGTTTGGAAAGGAATAAATTAATGTTAAGAGAAAGGTACATATTATAAAGTAACTTGTTTCTTTTTATAAGTAGAAGTATTGATGGAACCTGCTATTTCAGTCAGAGTTTCATCTGTGAAAGGAAACCCATAACAGACATTGTAATAGAGGTGAGATCAAAAAAAAGCAACTTTTTAATCTGACAGTGGGGATTTGATGACTATTTGTTTCTACCGAACATGAAAAATTTCAAATAATCCCTATACAAAATGAATTGAGAGAGACAAAATCAAAATCATTTGTAAATCTGTCTTAATTCAGACAAAACCAAAAACACTGTGCAAGGAAATGACCACCAAACCTCTGTCCCAGCAAACACGACTAGCTTCTACTTTTTCAACAGTTACAACTTTATATCTGCTCTGTTCTGTCCACATCCTAAATAAAAAAATACTAAGGTAACAAAGAATATAACTAACCCACACTTTTTATAGCACTCATTCCAGGGCAAAAACAAAGAAACAAACAAAAACTATTTCTTTGAATTCTTCCCCAAATCACCGAACACAAGCTCAGATCTTAGGAAGAACACATTCCATTCATAAGATCCATTCTATTCCATTTCACCGTCTTTCTGAGATATCTAATGCTTCCTGTTGTGTGTGTTCTCCCTGGTTGTGGTAAAGAACCCAAATTTGACTAAAGGTATGTTCCTGGTAGTTATCTGATGAGAATCAACAGAAGAACTTTTTAAAATAGTGTAATGAAATAATAGAGAACACTGAAGTGGTAAGGTGACCCTAAGATTAGCCTTAGCAAGCAGATGCTACCACTTCTGGGACTAGGACAACAGAGAAAGGAGCTGACGGTAAGAAGATAAGAGCCTGGTGAGAACTGAAAACACTGAAGTTTAGATTCCCAGCAGGAATGGAACCATGGAGGGAGCAGCTGCTTACTGGAAACTGAGACGAGAGGAAGACATAAATACTGCTGGAGAATGTGGTGTCAACCACAGAAAAAGGGGAGACATATTTTACCTTCTTATTGCCTGAGGATAGGGTGAATTGTCTTTGAGGACTGATGATATCATTCAAAACTGCTATACTTTTTCAAACATGAGATCCCATATTAAAAAAAAAAAAAAAATGAAATGAAAGGGAATATCAAGAAACAGCACTATTAAAAAATAAAACATACCAAAATAATTAAAATCCTAGTGACCTATATATTAGAATTATCTAAATTGGATTTTAAAATAATTCTAATTAATATTTTGAAAAGAATAAGAATGGAGCATTTGATCTGAAAACTGAAATTGTGAAAAGAAAAAAGCTATAAATCTAGAACTGAAAAAAATATGCAATTGTAATGTATAACTTCGTAAGTGAGCTTAACAGGACATCAGATACTGCTGGAAAGAAAATAAGAGAGCTTAAAGATAGATCAGTAGTAAATTCCACCAAAGTACAGACATCAAAAGGGATGGAAAGTCCAGAAAATATTATAAAGCATATATAGACAAAGAGAGCTATCATCTAACAAAAAATTGACTTGTAATTTTAGATTGACTTATTAATAAATTTATACAAGTTGAAAACCATATGCTTTTTTTTTTTTTAGTTAGGGTAAGTAGGTCAATTTCCCCTTATAATATTAAAAGAGAGAAGCTATTTTTATTTTCATGGCTTGTTTAAAATTCGGCATTAAGCAAACTGAGTTCACAAGCACATAAAAATCTAATCTACCACAATGAAGTAGGCTTTGTTCCTGGAATGCAAGTTTGGTCAAATATATTCAAATTAATAAAGGTGATTCATCCCATAAACAGAAATAAAAGCAAAAATCATATAACCATTTCAATAGATGCAGAAACGGCTTTCAATAAAATTCAACATCCTTTCGTGTAAAAAACCCTGAACAACCTACGCATCTAAGGCACATACATCAAAATAATAAGAGTTATCTACAATAAACCTTCAGTCAACAACATACTGAATGGTCAGACTTGGAAGCATTCCCCTTAAGAATCTGAAATAAGACAGTGATGCCCACTCTCATCATTTCTAGTTAATGTGGTTCTGGAAGCCCTAACCAGAGCATTTAGGCACAGGAAAGAAACAGAAAGCATCTAAATAGGAGGAGAGTGAATGTGTCATCACTTCACAGATGACATGATAGTAAACCTAGAAAAGCCTGTAATTTCTGCCAAAGGGCTTCTTGAGCTGATAAACAGCCTTAGCAAAGTTTCAGGACCCAATTCAGTATACAAAAATCAGTAGCATTTCTATACACCAATAACATCCAAGCTGAAAGCCAAATAAAAAATGCAATACCATTCACAATAGCCATAAAATGAATAAAATACCAGAAATGAAAGACCTCTGCTGAAAGAAATCAGTGACAACAAAAATAAATGGAAAAACATATGCTTATTGATAGGAAGAATCAATATTCTTAAAATGGCCATAGTACCCCACAAAATTTGTACATTCAATGCTGTTCCTATTAAACTACTAACAGTATTTTTTCACAGAATTACAACACAATATTATAAAATTCATTTGGAAGCAAAAAAAAAAAAAAATAGCCAATGCAATCCTAAGCAATAAGAACAAAGCTGAAGGCATCACATTACTCAACTCCAAACTATACAACAAAGCAACAGTAACCAAAACAGCATAGTACTAGTACAAAAGCAGACACATACACCAATGGAACAGGTGAGAGAATGTAGATGTAAAGTTGTACACCTCCAACCATCTAATCTCCAACAAAGTAAGGAAAAGCAAGCAATGCTGAAAGAACTGCTCATTCACTAAACAATGCTGGGATAATTGGCTACCCACATGCAGAATACTGAAATTGGACCCCTACCTTTTACTATACACATAAATTAACTCAAGTTGGATTAAAGGCTTAAAGGTAAAACCTAAAGCTTTAAAAACCCTTGAAGAAAACCTATGAAATACCAAATACCATTCTGGACATCGGCCTGGGCAAAGACTTCATGTCAAAGACTCCAAAGGCAATTCCAACAAAAAGAAAAATTGACAAATGGCACCTAGTTAAACTAAAGAACTTCTGCACAACCAAAAAAGAAAGAAAAAGCACAGAGCACAGACAACCTACAGAACAGGAGAAAATACTCACAAACAATACCTCTGACATAGGTCTAATACCCAGAATTCATAAAGAACTTAAACACATTAACGAGCAAAAAACAACTTCATTTACAAGTGGGCAAAGGACGTAGACACTTTTTAAAAGAAGCCATACATGTGGCAAACGAGCATATGAAAAGAAGTACCCAATATCCCTGATCACTAGGGAAATGCAAGTCAAAACCACAATGAGATATCAGAATGGCTATTATTAAAAAGTCAAAAAATAAAAGATTCTGGCAAGGATGCAGAGAAAAGGAAATGCTTACTCACTGCTAGTAGGATTGTACTTAGTTCAGCCAGTGTGGAAAACAGTGTGGAAATTTCTCAAATAACTTAAAATGGAACTACCATTTTACCTAGGAATCTCATATTTGGGTATAGACCCAAGGAAATATAAATTGTTCAGCCGTAAAGACACATGCACACATATGTTCATCACAACACTATTCATAATAGTGAAGACATGGAATCAACCTATGCGCCCATTAACAATGGACTAGATAAAGAAAATGTTGTACATATACACCATGAAATACTATGCAGTCACAAAAAAATGAGATGATGCCCTTTGAAGCAACATAGATGGACTTGTAGGACAATATCCTACATGAATTAACACGGGGATAGAAAACCAAACACTTGCCATGTTCTCACTTATAAATGGGAGCTAAACATTGAGTACACATGAACACAAAGAAGGGAACAATAGGCACTGGGGCCTATTTGAGGGTGGAAGGTAGAGGGTGGGAGGTTGAGGGTGGGAGGAGGGTGAAGACTGAGAAACTACCTACTGAGTATTATGCTAATTACCTGGGTCACAGTATTCTCTCTACACCAAGCCCATATGACATGCAATTTACTCATGTAACAATCCTGCACGTGTAGCCCTTGAACCTAAAAGTTGGAAAGAATGAATAAATACTATCATCTGCTGGAATGCAAAATAAAATGTACTATTAACTATGAAATTTTATCACTGAACAGTTTTAACAACAAATAAGTGAAATCAGAGTGATCCCTAATAAATTTTACATCTTATGAATATATTTTAGTTCACTACATTTTTCTCTCAGGTATTTTAGTGCCACTCGGATCGCAATTTTAGTCATATATAAAAGCAAATGTTCTCAGCTAAATGAATGTATTTATCAAGAAAGAACATCTTGGTCTTGGTGTATAATTTAGGGTTCTACTAGTCAGGAATGGACAAATGTTCTCTGTAGAGAGCCAGATAGTCAATATCTTAGGCCTTGCTGTCAATCAAAATTTGCAGCAGCCATTCCACATTGCTGTTGTAGAACAAAATCAGCCCTGAACAAGATGTAAGTGAACAGATCTGGCTGTGTTCCAAAATAAACCTCGTTTACAAAAAATGGTCTGCTGGCAACAGTTTACCAATTCCCGTATTAGCTCAAACGCTGATGAAGATAGTTTTGTTGACTAATGTGTTATTATACCTGAGATATTTTCATGTTTGTTAATATTCTTTTGAAGGTAAAGTATTAAAGATGAGTTTGCTTATTTACCTAAAAGCAATTAGCAGCCCAAATTAAAGCTATATTTTGTTAAAATTCTCTCTCAAATACATTGAGAGAGGATCTTCCTAGAAAATAGGTTAATTGGGCAATTTAATCTTTAATTCTTTATTAAAAAATTTGTATATGATTTATGTAAAACATCATTATAAATGATAGGAAACATTGAGGTTCACGTTTTAAAAAGCAAATACGGGAGACTTGGGTTCAATATGGCTGATGAGATGCAACCAGCGAATTCCTACTCCACAGAGAAAAAGTGTAATAACAAGTAGATAGTAACAATTTGAATAAATCACCTAAGAGCAAACACTAAGATTAAACAGTGAAGTGACAGAAAGCACCAAAAACAAGTAAGGAGACAGAAGCAAGTGAACCTGCTTGGCTGAGACTGGCTGGCTCCCACATGTGGAGAAAAGGTAAGACAGTGATCCTCAGAGGTTCATACCTTCAGAATAGTCTTTGACAATCCTAGCTATGGGAGAACCCATTGACTCACACTGGCCTTGATACTGTCATAGGGAGCTGCTTAGAGATTGTACAGAGGCATTGCTGCAGAAAGGAAGCTCACATAGACTCCCACAGGCTTCTGATCCTAGAGAAGCTGCGGCTTGGCACCATTCAGAGAGCTAAACTCCCAAGAACTACGTCCTGCACTGGCCAATGCTGCCAAAGTCATTGCTGAACTAAGGAGGGAGAAGGAAGGCCAGGTACCTTTATGCGCTTTGAGGACAAATCCCACTGCTGCTGCTGTGGGCTTCTGTGGGACTGAGGTACAAATTTCACTCTTCACAGCTACCTGCCTATGCAGCCACTTGAGAGTAGCCTCACCCTCTCAAGTGCAGGCCTACAGCTGGTGCCATTCTGAGAACCTAGCCTCCAAAGGTCTGTGTCCTGCCTTGGGGACACGGCTAACCCTGTGGACTCCTCTGCTAAGTCAAGAAAGGAGATGGGAGACAGTACTTTCACAGAGTTTGATAACAAATGCTACCACCACTGCTGGCGGCTGCTGTGAAACTAAGGTTTCTAAGAAACTGTCTGTCCCACAGCTACCTTCCTATACTACACTGGCTGACAGTGGCCTCATCCTCCCCAGTGGCAGTCCTGCAGTGCAGCTGCTGCTGAACACACCTGAAAATTCTGCTAGCAGCCTGAGGACTACCCAACCCTTCCTATCATAACCAGCATCTGAACACTTTAGCAAGGGGCCTGAGAAGAAGTTAGCTGGCCCGATCTTATTCTCCTAGTAGTGAGCATGCTGTCTGTTGCCTAGAATCACACAGCCCAGACTATCACTGTTGGCACCTGAAAGTCCTCTCAGGGGTGGAAACAACCTGCCAGTACCAATGCAGCTGCACACACTCACAAGTTCTACCACCTGTGGCAGCCACCGCCAACACCGGCGTGAACTGCTTGGGTTCCAGTGGTGTGCTCTAACACCGATAGTGCCATTGCCAACATCACTCCAGCTGTCCAGGGGTTCGAGAACCTGCCCACAGACCCAGCCCACTGCTGCCACCACCACCATCTGGGCAAACCATATGGAGTCCCAACACAGAACTGCCTGGGCCCACAGACACCAGTACCAGGATAAGCCACTGTGAGGCCCAGGACAAACTCAGCTTACTGCTGCCACTACTGGAACACCAAGTCTGGCCCAGATAGTATTTTAGTTCCAGGCAAAACTTCACCGCAGCCTTTACCGGTAATTGCACTCTAAGTGACTGAGGAAATCACAGATGACACTTACGCAATTTACATCCGAAGAAATCCTACAGAAATCACACTGCTGCAACCACCCAAAATCAAAGCCAGAATGCCCTCCCCAACCATAAACATGTCTATCTTCAGGAAAATGCCCCCCCATACAAAAGCTATCTCAACCAATTGGAAGCAGCAACTATTACACCAGATGTGTGGATAACAATGTAAGGATTCAGGTAACGTGGGAAAGCAAGAAAACCTGATGCTTCCAGTGGAATATAATAATTCTACAGCAACAGACCTCAATTCAAATAATTTTAACAAATTTACTGAGTAAAGAATTCAAAATATGGATTTTGAAGAAGCTCAGTGAAACACAGGAAAGAGAATTCTAAAAAACAATACAACCAATTCAGAAAAGTAATTCTGAATATAAACGAGAAATTTATCAAACAGTTAGGTATTCTTTAAAATGAACCAAACAAAAATCAGGAAATAAAGAATGAATAAAATATGAAACACATTTGAAAGCTTCAACAATAGATATACTATATTAATTTAATCAAGCAGCAGAAAGAATCTCAGAACTTGAAAACCAGACTTTTGAATTAATCCAGACAGGCAAAAGTAAAGAAAAAAATAAATAACAAAGAAAAGCCAAGCCCTGTGTCATTTAGGACAATATAAAGCAACCCAATATTCAAATTATTGGTATCCTCAAAGGTGTAAAGAAAATGAAAGAGTTAGAAAATTTATTTAATAAAATATTAGCTTAAAACTTCCCAAGTTGAGTAAGACACCTAGACTTCCACATACAGAATGCCCCAGAATCCCCAAACAGATATAATGCAAAAAGGTCATCTTCATGACACAATGTGGTTAAACTAAGACAAAGTAAAAGACAAGATACTAAAAGCAGCAAGAAAAAAGCATCTAGTCACCTACAGAAGAACCCTCATCAAACTGACAGAAAATTTCTCAGCAGAAACCTTACAGGAAAGGAGAGAATGAAATGACACATTCAAAGTGCTGACAGGGAAAAAAAACCAAAACTGTCACCCAAGGATGTATTTTTTTAAATTATGTTAAATAAATGAACAAAAAATAGTCTTTCTAGATAAGCAAATCCTGAAGACATTTATCACCACTGGATCTGTCCTACAAAAAATGCTCAAGAGAGTCCTAAGCTCAGAAGAAAAAGGATGACATTTACAATCAAGAACATACATAAAAATATAAAATTCAGTAGTAAACCAAACACAGTGAAAGAGAATGGCCTCGAACGCTACTGCCACAGTATACCACCAAATCACAACCACAGCAAGGAAAATACTACAAGCCAGTATCACTGATGAATAGAGACACAAACATTCTCAAGAAATACTAGCAAACTATATACAACAGCACATCAAAGAAAAGAAAAAAAACCCAGCATAACCAAGTGGGATTTGTACCACGGATACAGATGTTTGAATGTACACAAATCAATATGATACATCACATCAAAAGAATGAAGGAGAAAACCATAGGACCATATACATAAATGCAGACAACATATTTGATAAAATTCAACATTTATTCATGATGAAAGCTCAACAAACTAATAATAGAAGAAACTTAACTCAAAGCAATAAATACCACATATACTGTATCCATTGTTCCTTATCGTCAGCTCTAGGAGGCACAGGTGACTCTGCCACAACTTCTGTCACCCTGTGGAATGTACAGACTGTTGACATTCAGGGAAGGGGCCACAGAATTCTCTCTGGAGGAGCAGGAATGACTGAACTCTGCAGAATTTGCATCAGAATGTGATGTTTGATAGCTATAGAAACCTGGTTTCCTTCGGTCTCAAAATCTCTAAGTCAGACCTGATCACCTGTCTGGAGCAAATAAAAGAGCCATATAATGTGAAGAGACCTGAGATATAGAGCCAAAAACCCAGGAATTTTCTTTGTGATCACCTTTAGTAATTGAGAGTACATAAAACATCATAGGTTATAAAATATATATATTTTAATAACATAACAACTTCAGTTAACATACATATATATATATAACTTGAGCACTCCGCCCCTGTACCACCACCACCAGTACAAACATGCATGAAGAAACCTGTGGCCCCACAACCACCTCCCTGCCAAGCTGCCACCACCACTACTGTGAATGTTTTCAGAGGCCAGCAGTCTCATGCCCACCAGAGCCACACCTTTCCAATAAGCATACACCTTGCCATGCTATCACTGCTGCTGGCATGTGCCAACAAGCACAGATCCTGCAGCTGCCCTCTTAGAAAAAAAATTTGGCTGCCATCACCCGTTAGTGTTGTGGGCTTGTCACCAGTGGTTTGGTAACACCTCAGCTTTAGGAACGTAGCAGGTTCCTAAACACAAGGGGCCAGAGCACAAAGCTGAGAGCGCAATACTGGCCACCCAGAGATAGAGCACACAACACTGGAGTGCTGAGCTAAGCTTTAGCCCCCTAGAATCTTTCAGACTGAACCCACCTTATACCACAATCAAACCGTTAAGGTCATAAAAGAAGATAAGGCAAAACAAAATGCATCCAAAAGACTTCAAAGATTAAAAAAATATCAGCCCACAAAAATGAGAGAGAACCAGGACAAAAACTTTGGAAACTCAAAAAGCCAGAGGGTCTTCTTACTTCCAGATGATTGTACTGACTAGTTTCCCAGCCATGGTTCTTAATCAGGCTAAAATGGCTGAAATGCTACAAAAAGAATTCAGAATATGGAGAGGAAGGAAAATGACTGACATTCAGGAGCAAATAAAAATCCAATCCAAGGATTCTAAGGAATACGGTAAAATGATATAGTAGATGACAAATGAAATAGTATTTTAAGAAAGAACAAAATCGATCAGATAGAGCTGAAAAGCTCATTACAAGAATTTTAGAATATAATCACAAATATTAACAGCAGAATTGACCGAGCTGCTGTCAGAGTGCAATGATATAACTTAGACCAAAAGAAACAATAAAGAATAAACAAAACCTCCATGGAATATGGGATTATGTAAAGAGACCAAATCTATGACTCACTGGCATTCCTGAGAGAAGGAGAGAAAGGAAGCAACCTGAAATACATATTGAAGGATACCACTCGCAAAAACTTTCCGAGCTTCACTAGAGAGGTGAACGTTCAAATTCAAGAAATGCATAGAACCCCTGAAAAATACTACATAAGACAACCATTCCCAAGATTCATATTCATCAGATTATCCCCAAGAAACATAGTCTCTAAGACTAAAATAAGAGAAAAAATGTTAAAGGCAGACAGAGAAAACTGGCAGTCACTTGCAAAGGGGGCACCATCTGGTTAATAGCAGAACTTTCAGGTGAAAACCTACAAACCAAAAGAGATTAGGGCTGTATTAGTCTGTTTTCACACTGCTATAAAGACATAGCCAAGACTGGGTAATTTACAAAGGAAAGAGGTTTAACTGACTCACAGTTTTGCACGGCTGAGGACGCCTTAGGAAATACACAATCATGGCAGAAGGCAAGAGAGAAGCAATGACATGTCTTGCATCGTGGCAGGCAAGAAAGAGACCAATGAGTGAAGGAGGAAGAACCCCTTATAGAACCATCAAATCTTGTGAGAACTGATGTTCTCACGCGAACAGCATGGGAAAAACCACTCCCATGATTCAATCACCTCCTACCAAGTCCTGTCTTTGACACATGGGAATTGTGAGGATTATACTTCAAGATAATATTTTGGTGGGGACGCAGAGCCAAATCATATTAGGGCCTATATTCAACATTCTTCAAGACAGAAATGTCTAGTGAAGAATTTTATATTCAGCCAAACTAAGCTTCATAAGCAAAGGAGAAATAAGATCTTTTTCAGAGAAGTAAATGCTAAGGGACTTGATTACCACCAGACCTGCCTTACAAGAGGTTCTGAAGGGATTGCTAAATATGGAAAGGTAAGACCATTACCAGCCACTAAAAACAAAAAGAAAAACAAAAAACCCACTTCCCACTTACATGCATAGACCATTCACACCAAAAGCAACAACACAAACAAGTCTGCGTAATAACCAGTTAACAACTCAATGACAGGATCAAACCCACACATATCAGCTGGATGCGGTGGCTCACGCCTGTAATCCCAGCACTTTGGGAGGCCGAAGTGGGCGGATCACCTGAGGTTGGGAGTTTGAGATCAGCCTGACCAACATGGAGAAACCTTATCTCTACTAAAAATACAAAATTAGCCAGGTGTGGTGGTACATTCCTGTAATCCCAGCTACTGGGGAGGCTGAGGCAGGAGAATCACTTAAAACCCAGGAGGTGGAGGTTGCAGTGAGCTGAGATCACACCACTGCACTCCAGCCTGGGCAAAAAGAGCAAAACTCTGTCTCAAAAAAAAAAAAAAAAACAAAAAAAACAAAAAAAAACCCCATACATATCAATACTAACCTTAAATGTAAATAGGCTAAACACCTAAATTAAAAGGCACAGAGTGTCAAGTTAGATAAAGAAGCAAGATACAATAATATGTTGTCTTCAAGATGATATGCTGTCTTAAATGCAATGAAATCCATAGGCTCAAAGTAATAAGACGGAAAAAGAATCTACTAAGAAATTGAAATCAGAAAAAAAGCAGTGATGACTTTTCTAATTTCAGACAAAACAGATATTAAACCAAAAGAGATCAAAGAATACAATGAAGAGCCTTACATAATGGTAAATGATTCAATTCAACAAGATCTAAGTATCCTAAACATATACAAACCCAAAGCAGGAGCACACAGATTCATAAGCAAGCTTTTAGAAACCTATGAAAGAGACTTAGATAATCATACAATAATACTTAGGGACTCAATATCCCTCTGGCAGTATTAGACAGATCATTGAGGCAAACAACTAACAAAGATATTTTTTAACTCAACGCTTGACCAAATAGACCTAGTAGACACCTAGAGAACTCTATCCCCAAATCAACAAAATATACATTCTTCTCATCTTCACATGGCACATACTCTAAAATCAACCACACTATAGGACATAAAATGATCCTCAGCAATTTCAAAACAACCACAATTACACCAACCACGCTTTTGTACCACAGAGCAACAAAACTAAAAATCAATACTAAGCAAATTGCTCAAAACTATACAATTACACAGAAATTAAACAATCTGCTCCTGAATTATTTATGTATAAACAATAAAATTAAGACTGAAGTAAAGAAACTCTTTGAAACTAATGAGAGCAAAGATACAATATACTAGACTCTCTGGGATATAGCTAAAGCAGTTTTAAGAGAGAAACACTCAAATTGAAAAGTTAGAAAGATCGCAAATTAACAACCTCAGAACTAGAAGAATAATAGAAACAAGACCAAACTAACCCCAAAGCAAGTGGAAGACAAGAAGTAACAAAAATCAAATCTAAAGTAAAGGAAGATATGAAAAATCAAGAACTGATGTATATATTTTTTTTGAAAATTTAATAAGATCGATGGACCACTAGCTAGACAAATAAAAGAGAGACAATCCAAATAAACACAACCAGAAATGACAAAGAAGACATTACCACTGACCCCACAGAAGTACAAAAAACCCTCAGACTACTTCTATGCAAACAATCTAGAAAACCTAGAAAAAATGAATAAATTTCTAGAAGCATACAACCTCCCAAGATTGAACTGCAAGAAAATTGAATACCTAAACAGACCAATAATGAGTTCTAAAATTGAATCAGTAATAGAAAGCCTACCAACAAGAAAAAGCCCAGGACAAGACAGATTCACAGCCAAATTTTAGCAGATGTATGAATAAGAGTTAGTATCATTCCTATAGAAACTATTCCAAAACATTGATAAAGGACTCCACCCTCAATCATTCTATAAGGCCAGGATCATCCTGATACCAAAATATATCAGAGACACAACAAAACAAAAAAACTCAGGCCAACCAGTTTGATGAATATCGATGCAAAAATCCTCAATAATATTTGCCAACTAAATCTAGCAGAATGACCAAGTAGGCTCTATCCTTCAGATGCAAGTTTGGCTCAACGTACATAAGTCAATAAATGTGATTCACCACAAAAACAGAACTTTTAAAAAAAGCACATAATCATCTCAATAGATGCAGAAAAGGCTTTTGATAAATTTCAACATTGCTTCACGTCAAAAACTGTCAAAAAAAACTAGGCACTGAGGTAATATACTTCAAAAGAATAAGCTGTCTATGACAAACACAAACAACATCATACTGAATGGGCAAAAGCTGGAAGCATTCCACTTGAAAACCTCAACCAGACAAGGATATTCTCTGTCACCACTCCTATTCAATACAGTACTAAAAGTCCTGGCCAGAGGAATCAGGCAAAATAAATAAATAAAGGGCATCCAAATAGGATGAGAAGAAGTCGAACTATCCCTGTTTGCAGATCAGATTATTCGAATACCCAGAAAGTCTCTGCTCAAAATAAACAAATTCAACCAAGTTGCAGATATAATTTCAATGTGCAAAAATCAGAAGGATTCCCATATACCAACAACATCCAGGCTCACAGCCAAATCAAGAATGCAATCCCATTCACAACAACCACAAAAAGAATATACAGGAATACAGCTAATGAGGGATGTGAAGAATCTCTACAATGAAAATTACAAAACAGTACTCAAATCAGAGATGACATAGATGGAAAAACCCATGATCCTTGAAAGGATAAATTAATTTTCTTAAAATGGTCATACTTCCCAAAACAAAAGCACCTGAATAAAAAGTCCATCTTAAGCAAATGAACAAAGCTGGAAGCATTCCATTACACCACTTTAAACTACGACAAGGCTACAGTAACCAAAACAGCATGATACTGTTACAAAAACAGGCACGTAGTCCAATGGAACATAACAGAGATGCCAGAAATAATGCTTCACACACCTACAACCATCTGATCTTCCACAAAGTCAACAAAAACAAGTACTGCTCATTTAATAAATGATGCTGTCATAACTAGACACCTATATGCAGAAGATTGAAACTGGAGCCCTTCCTTATGCCAAAACAAACATTGACTCGAGATGGATTAAAGACAAATGTAAAACCTAAAACTATAAAAACCCAGAAGATAACCTAAGAGATACCATTCTGGATGTAGAACCTGGCAAAGGCCCCATGACAAAGACTCCAAAAGCAATTGTAACAAACACAAAAATTGACAAATGGCACTTTATGAAACTAAAGAACTTCTGCACAGAAAAAAACAAACACTGTAAACAGACAACCTACAGAATGGGAGGAAATATTTGCAAACTTTGCATTTGACAAAGGTCTAATATCCAGGATATATGTAGAACTTAAATCAAAAAGCAAAAAACAAACAACTCAATTTAAATGTGAGCAAAGAGCAGGAACAGACACTTTTCAAGACAAGACATACATGCATGCAACAAGCATATGAAAAAGTACTCAACATCACTAATCATTAAATAATGTTAATCCAAACCACAGCGAGACACTGTCTCACACCAGTCAGAATTGCTATTATTAAAAAGTCAAGAAATAACAGATGTTGGCATAGAAGCAGGGAAACGGAAATGCTTATATACTGCTGGTGGGAATAAAATTAATTCAACCAGGTGATTTCCCAGAGAACTCAAGGGTAAATTACCATTCAACCCAGCAATCCCATATTTGGGTATATACCCAAATGAATATAAATTATTCTACCAGAAAGACACATATACATGTATGTTCATCACAGCACTATTCACAATAACGAAGACATTAAATCAACCTAGATGCCCATCAACAGTAGACTGGATACAGAAAATGTGGTACACATACACCAAGGAAAACTATGCATCCATGTAAAAGAATGAGATCATGTCCTTTGCAGCAACACAGATAGAACTGGCAGCCATTATTCTAAGAAAACTAACACAATAACAGAAAACCAAATATTGCCATGTTCTCACTTACAAGTGGGAGCTCAATACTGAGTACATAATGAAAGCAAATAAGGAAACAACAGACACTGGGGCCTATGTGAGGGTAGAGAGAGGGAAGAGGGCAGGGATCAAAAATTACCTATCAAATACTATGCTTATTTCCTGAGTGATGAAATAATCTCTACACTGATCCCCCATGACTTGCAACTTATCTATGTAACAAACCTGCATATGTACTCCTGAACCTTAAATAAAAGTTAAGAAAATAAAGGCCATATATAACAAACTCACAGCTAACATTATACTGAATGGAGAAAAGCCGAAAGCCTTCCCTCTAAGATCTGAACAATACAAGGATGCCCACTTTCACCTCTACTATTCAATAGTGGAAATGCTAGCCAGAGCAATTAGGCAAGAGACAGAATTAAAAAACAACCAAATTGGAAAAGAATAAATCAAATTCTCCCTTTTTGCTGACAATATGATTTTATATCTATCAGAAACTAAGACTCCTCCAAAAATCTCCTAAATATTATAAATAAATTGAATAAAGTTGCAGGACACAAAACCAGCATTCAAAAATAAGGACCATTTCTATACACTATAATGAGCTAGCTAAAGAAATCAAGGCAATCTCATTCACAATAGATTGTAACCTTAACCGAGGAAGTGGTTAAAAGATTTCTACCAGGAAAACTACAAAATACCGATGAAAGAAATTAAAGAAGACACAAACAAATAGACATCCCATACTCAAGGATCAAAAGAATTAATATCATTGAAAGTGACCATACTCCTCAAGGAAATCTTAATGCAATCCTTAACAATATAGTAACATCATTTTTCACAGAATTAGAGAAAGTAATTCTAAAACTTATACAGAGCCTTTAGAGCCAAATAGCCAAAGCAAGCCTGAGCAATAAGGACAAAACTGGAGGTATCATATTACCTGACTTCAAAATATATTACATGGGTACAGTACTCCAAACAGCATGGTATTGATTAAGAAACAGACAGATTAATTAACAGGATAGAGTTCAGAAATGAATCCATATACTTACATCTAACTGATTTTTTTAAAAAGCACCAAGAACCTACCCTTGGAAAAGAACACCATCTTCAATCAGTGTACTAGGAAACAGTGAATATGTGCATGCAGAGGAATTAAACTGGATGCCTATCTCTCCCCACATACAAAAATCAACTCATGATGGGTTAAAGACTTAAACATAAGATCTGAAAGCACTAAACTAGGTGGAAAAAAAAACAGAAAAAAGACCTCAAATGTGTTTTAGGTCTAGGCAAAGATTTCATGTTTAAGACCTCAAAAGCACAGACAACTCTAACAAAAACAAGTGATTGAAACTATATTTAACTAAAAAGCTTCTGCACAGCAAAGGAAACTATCAACATAGTGAAGAGACAACATGTTAAATGGAATAAAATATTTGCAGATTATTCTTCTAATAATGGACGAATATGTAGAACATACAAGGAACTCAAACAAATGAAAAACAAAAAACATTAAAGTTGGGCTAAAGACATGAACAGACAGTGCACAAAAGAAGACATACATATGGCCAATAGGTATATGAAATAATGTTCAACATCACTAAGCATCAGGGAAATACAAATCAAAAACACAATGAGATATTATCTTACTCCTGATATAATGGCTGTCAGGACAAAAAACGTGGGACAGGATAAAGAGAAAAGAGAACTCTTATACGTTGGTGAATATATAAATTGTCACTACTATGGAAAACAGTATGGATATTTCTGTAAAAGTTAAACATAGAACTACCCTACGATTTAACAATCCTACTTGCAGAAAAATAAATTTGTACATCAAAGGTACACCTGCACTCACATGTTTATCACAACCACAGTGGCATGCTACTCAGCTATAAAAAAGAATGAAATCATGTCATTTTCAGCAGTATGGAGGAAACCGTATGTTATTGTGTTGAGTGAAGTAAAGCCAGGCACAAAAACATAGATGCCACATGTTCTCACTCCTATGTGGGAGCTCAAAAACCTGATCCAATGGAGACAGAGAAGAGAATAATAGATATCAGAGCCTGGAAAAAAGTGTGCGGGTGGGAGGAAGGGATAAAGAGAGATTCGTTATGGGCACAAACATACAGTTAGAACAAGCAAGTCACACTATTAGATGTCAGAGTAGGGTGAATATAGTTAGCAACAATGTATTGTATATTTCAAAGTAGCTACAAAAGAGGACTTAAAATTTTTTCAACACACAAAAATGATATATATTTGAAGCGATGGATACCCCTAATACCCTGATCTAACCATTATACATTCTATGCATATAATAAATACTCACATGTAACCTCATAATGTGTATTTTGTATCAATAAAAAAAATGCAAAGATGTACTTTTGTGTGTGTATATATATATATATATATGTATACCTTTATACTATGTATTGCTAAACATATCCCTGTATTTTTATATTATTTATCGAAAGACCAACAATAGTATATTTAACTTTATACCAATGGTTATTATGAAAATGATGCCGTGAATAGGAGCAATTATTAATTTTCAGGCATTGTATTTTGCTTTTAATAAATATTCAACCCAAATATCAAACAGAGCCATCCAATTCTTGGAGATAAAAATAAATTTTGGTGTTAAACCAACATGCAACACACAGTAGGAAAAACTATTATGTGTTTGTATCCCTGGGGATAGAAATTTAGTTATCCCTGGAGATAGAAATAAGGTATGGGTAGGTCCTTATAGTTTCCCTAGTAACCTCAGGTTTCAGGTTTCTTCACTGATAAAATTCTAGAACTTCCTGTGGTTTCCTGATTCTGTGTTATTTTACTCTGTCACTTCAAACAAATGGATACTTCGCTACTTAGAAAAAATATCTAAACTATGGAAATAAGGACAAAAAGATAACTTTTTCCAATGTCACACTGAAACATTTTCTAATAGGTCTACCAACAGATTCTTTTACTGTCACTTTAAACAAATGGATACTTCACTACTTAGAAAAATTATCTAAAATGTGGAAATAAGGACAAAAAGATAGCTGTGTTTACTCAATGTCATACTGAAACATTTTCTAATAGGTCCACCAAAGGATTTCTCAGCAGAAAAGATTATCTTAAAAGTTATATTTTTATTGACCTGTGGAATATTTCATATATATTTATAGATATATAAATATGGAATATATATCCAGATATATATCCTATACATATGTGATATTCTATATATTATACATAACATATAATGTATATAATATATCCCATAGATAATATCCCGTGTGTGTGTGTATATATACATATGTGATATGGTTTGGATATATCTCCACTAAAATCTCATCTTGAATTGTAGCTCCCATAATTCCCATGAGCCATGGGAGAGACCTGGTGGGAGGTAATTGAATCATGGGGGTGGGTTCTTCCTTACTCTTCTTGTGACAGTGAATAAGTCTCATGAGATCTGACGGTTTTATAAGGAGGAGCTCCCCTGTACATGCTCTCTCTCTCACCTGCCGCCATGTAAGATGTGACTTTGCTTCCCCTTTGCCTTCCATCATGATTGTGAGGCTTCCCCGCCACATGAAAGTATGAGTCCATTAAACCTGTTCTTCTTTATAAATTACCCAGTCTCAGGTATGTCTATTAGTAGCATGAAGACAGACTAATATGCAAATTTATTTAAGTATTCTTTTGAGTAAATAATATAGAAATCTATTTTCCTCAATTTTTTTCTGAACCAGCTTAACTATTCTGGAAGTTCTCTCATTAACAAGTTAGAATCATTGAATGCTATTAACTATAAACTTACATAAGAGTAAACTTTTAACTTAATAAAAATTATATAATTCCAACTCTACTTCTTATACTCTATGTTATCACTATTTGATATTGCACGTGTAACTAATTTTACCAAAGGTCAGAAGCAGAGAAATAGTTATAGCACATACACACATACAATGAAAGCTGCTGAATCTGAGATCTGACTGCTGTCAGGTTTCCTTAACCTATCTCTATAAAAGGGGGTTGACTTTTATTTCGTGCTCCAACATCTGTCATATCTCTTTCCTCTGACATCCACCCCTCACTTTTATAATTACTTATATCTTCTCTTTCTCCCCAAACAAAAACTTGTATTAAATTACCCACAGACTAGTTTAGCTATGATTTTAAAAAAATATCCTCATCCATTAAGGCTATTCCCCAACACCTTCACTTATGTAACCAAACACAACTGCTGAAAGAAGTATCTAACATAGAGTTATTTTTCTCCTAAGATCAGGTTGTTAAAGAGACTTTCTATATGAAAACAAGAAATTGATCTGTAGAATAAAAGTACCAAAGTGTGAAAAGGTTTGAGAAATGGGAGGTGGGGAAGACCTTTCACTCAAGAGGGCAGCAAGAGGAATCAAATCAATATTCTCATAAGAAAGTTCTAATTCAGTCGGGCTATATTAGTTTGTAGAAACATCTAAAGAAGAGTTTAATATCAAAGGGTACTACTGAAGACTCTTTGAGGAAAACCAGAGAAAAGAGAATAAAACATTTGAAAAACATGAAAATAATTTTATGGGGAAGAATATACAACCAGAAGAGTTTAACTTTGGCCAAGCACTAAGGATGAAAAGGATAAAAAATGTGTGATAACATGTCTGGAAAAAGAAAATCCTTATCAAGACTGAGCTTCCATGTTGTAAACATAGAAAACTCATCAATCACAATGCAAGGGCCAATAATGAAATAAATTATCTATGCTAACAGTAGGGCATCCTGCCTCGAGAGAGGCAGTGTGACAGACGACGAAAAGATCTCTCAGCATCTGACAAAGATAAACTTAATCTTGATGACATATTTGGTTATAAATTATATTTGAAAAAGAAAAGAAGCCACAGACATCTGGGATCCAGCCTGGCACTGCCAGCTTTTGGTGTTGTAAGGAGCTGTCCAGGCACTTACACATAAACTGTGCTTTTCTTCTGTTAAACATAAATATTTTCACAGAGGACCAACACTGGACAAGAATAATCTGTGATTGTGATGAATCAAGGCAAAAACAAGTCTATTCTGTTACAATCACAACTGAACACAGACAAAAAGGACAGCTGTCCAAGCCCACCAAAATGACCAAATATGTGCCCTATTCTGGTGATTAAAAATGACTGCTTCTCAAAAAAAATTACTAACTTCACTCCATTTTTCCATCTTCTAAAAGAAGAATTATGAAAAAGACTCGATTACAGAATCATCGCTGTTTCCTAGCAATATCCAATTCAGAGAAAAGTCCCACCTTCTTGTACCCACCCCAAAATCACTTCACACAAGCCCAAATTCTAAAATACATGTTTCTAACCTCGTTTTACTGACACATCTTTCAGTTCCCTATAGTGTGTATTATTGCTTTTCATAGTGAGTCAGTAATCCTAACTTTAACAGTGTTCCTCATAGTCCTAGACTATCGGGCACTGACATATGCAAATAAAGTCATTTTTTCATAAGCATATACACTTAGACGATATTAACATGACGTTCAGTCTAGGATTTGCACAAAAAGTTCAGCTTTCTTTCTTTTATTTTAGTGGAAATCTTCAGTGAAATAATTTGAAAGATGGCCCAGGCCCTGACCAACAAAATGCTGCTGCACATAGTCTCACAAGATTACAAAGGAATAGAAAAGTACAAAATACATATTACAGCAAACACACATAGTAGTTACTTGCTGAGGTGTGGTTGAAAACATTTTTAGCCTCGATGATCTTGGTTAGACCATGCTAAGCTACACACATTTGTCTTGCTAAGGCACAGGTAGAACTAAGAATTTCATTTCTGCATCTTCTCCTAAACTGAAACCTACTTATTATTTTTGTGTATTATTATATGAACTTCAAGAAAAAGAGCAAAAGCAAGAGGGTAGGGTTTTTCCTAAAGTCTGTTAATAAGATGGTCTAATATATTAATTTTAGGGATTAAAAAGAACACTGACAATTACGCTTGATACCAGAACCTAAGAAATAATCTGGATCTTGATCTACCATGATCAATAGTCCTGTAACCATTTGTGTGTGGGTGTGGAAGTGAGAGGTCCTTGGAAGCACTTGTTCATTTATCTAACACAATTTATCTTGATATTAGCTGCTTTTACAATGTGAGAATAACAGTGTCAACTTTCAACCAGAGACAAAGTGTATTATAATATCTTCTACTGGGGTATGGGCACTGTTCTCTGTAAAGAGCTCCCCTGTGAGGGAATGTCAATAACTGACAACACAATAAACATAATTCAAATTAATCAGCAGATTTGTTACCTTCCTTGAAGGATGAGAGCAGAGAAACATTAATCAGAAAAGACCCTACCTACATGGGGCGATTTTACAACCTGTACCAATACGGTACGACTGTCAAGGACCAATGAAATTAGAAGTTAAATCTCTCAGTGAATATAAAATAAGTATTGGCTACAATTCCTAAACCCCTTCAAGAGTCAACACATTATTTCAATTAAGACTATTCAAAAGTTATACCAAATTCAGAGCCAAAATGTTCTCACTATCTTACATCATATTTCAATATTTGTCTAATCAGCTGTTGTCCACCCAAACTTATCAGCCCAGAATAACTCAAATAAATAAGCAAATATCAACGACATAAAATTCATCAGATTTGCTTTTACTCTACAAATAAATAACTATTTAAAACACTTATTAAGATGTCAGCAACAACGGCAGAATAAGTACCTCCAAGCACTATTTCCTCCATGAACGCAATGCAAAACAGGCAGAAATGGTCAAAACCAACTTTCCACAATTATGAAAGGAACCAAAATTTACAAGAATCTGGGGAACATTTATTCAGAAAAATGTCCAAATCTTGTTAGCAAAACCATGCTTTGTGGTGTTTGAACATATTCAATCACTCCAGCTTTGTAACAGTCTTGAAAACCAATAGTCCACAATCAAGGTGAAAACCAGCAGCCCGAGAGACACCAAAGTGGGTAGAACAGGGTTGGTGCTCCTTCTAAGCTCCATTTCCAGAGAATTATCATTATTTCACTTGTCTGGTGGTTCCCTGGAATAACCCTGATGGAAAAGTAGTGTCAATTTGGCCCGACTCAATGCTCAGTCATTATGGAAAACCTTTTATAAACAGCACAAGTAAAGGTAAAAAGATAGGTACATTCAAAAAATTCTGTGTGTGTGTGTGTGTGTGTGTGTGTTTCTAAGTCTTTCTTATTTTTTCTTCTACCAGATTTAAAAGAAAAATGCATAACCCAATAGTTATAAATTTGTGTTGATGGGGACCCAGTGGATAATGATGTAATTTGCACGGCCAAAACAGAAAAAAGAAGGGGCAATAAAATAGGGCTATATAATAGCAACATTTTTGTATACAATTAAAAGTAAATTGATATTACTTCAAACTAGATTGTTATATATTAAGACAGTAATTGTAATCTGCAGGGAAACACTGAAAAACGAACTCATAAACACTATACAAAAATTATAGAAATTAAAATGATACATTAGCAAATAACTATTTAACATAGAAGATAGTAATTGAAGAGAAGAAGAACAAAGAAGACAAAATACTTACAGTAAACAAATAGTAAAATGGCAGATATAATCTTATCTAATAAGAAATCTCATTAAATGTAAATGGTTTACATAGAAACAGAGAGTGGAATGGTTGTTACAATAGACTGGGGAAGACAGGAGAGAGTGGAGGATGGGAGGTTGGTCAGCAGGTAGGAAGTTACAATTATATAAAAGGAATAAGTTCTGGGGTTCTATCACACGGTAGGGTAAGGGTGGTTAACAGTTAAGATACATTTACAAAGCAGCTAGAAAAGAGGCTTTTCTGCATCCTCACCACAAAGAAATGATAAATTCATGTGACGGTCACACTAAGAGAATACAAGAAACAATTGTGTGCCATAAAAATTAGATAACCTAAGTGAAATGGACAAATTCCTAGAAAAAACAAACTACCAATTCAGACTCAAGAAGAAATAGAAAATCTGAATAGATTAGTACAAAGTAAAGATACTGAGTTAGCAATAGAAAAATCTTACAAGTTCAGAACCATATGTGCTCACTCATAAATTTTATCAGACATTTAAAGAATTAACACAAAACATTGATAAATTCTTACAAAAAATAGAGAAAGAGAAGATATTTCCCACTTCGTCCCATGATACAATCCAGACAAAAATAGTAAATAATTTTATCAAAATTCCAAATTGTTGTCTAATCCAAGGTCACAGAATTTGTGCTTATGTTTTCTCCTAAGATTATTATACTTTTAGTAGGAAAGACAACAAATTTGGAGGGCTTACATTTCCTGATTTTAAAACTTACTGTTAAGCTACAATAATCCACATTCTGTGGTATTGACATAAAAACAGACATATTTTTCATCAAGGGTGCCTAGATAAATGAAGAGTGAAAAAGTCTTTTCAACAATAGTTATGAGATATTCACATCCAAAAACATGAAGTTATATTCCTACCTTGCTCTGTTTCAAAATTTAATTAAATGTGGATCAGTGAACTAAATGTTTCCACTAAAGGTATTACATTCTTGGGAGACAACATAAGTGCAAATTCTTTCTATGACCTTAGATTTGGCAACAGTTCATTAAATAGGACATATAAAGCAAAAGCTACCAAAGAAGCAAAAAATATAGTTAAATGGGACCATATCAAAATTTTTCAAAATGTGCCTCCAAGTCTGCTATGAGAAAGTAAAAAGATAACTCATATAATGAAAGAATATTTGCAATATATCTAGTAAGGATATAGTATTAAAATACGTAACAAACACATCTCAATGTAAAACAGATAACCCAATTACAAATTAGCTACAATTTTGAATAGACATTTTTCAAAAAAGATAAGCAAATGGCCATTAAACACATAAAAAGTTGTCCAAAATTATCAGTCATTGGGAGAATGTAAAGTAAATTCACAATGAGATGCCACTTCACACTCGCTACAATAGCTGAAATGATTTTTTTTTAATGGGAAAGTAAAAGTGTTTGGCAAGAGTGTGGAAGAACTGAAACCCTCATTAACTGCCGCTGGGAACGTAAAATAAAGTGGACACTTTGAAAAAGTTTTATTGCTCCTTAAAAATGTAAACATAGAGTTACTGTAAAACCAAGCAATTTCACTTCTAGGCATATGTCTAAGAGAATGAACAAACACATGCACACAAAAATGTGTACATGGGTGTCCACAGCAGCATCATTCACAACAGTCAAATACTAGAAAGAAGCCAAATGTCTGTCAACCAATAAATGGGTAAACAATATGTGGTATATTCATAACACAGAATACTATTCAGCCATAAAAATCAACAGTGTACTGATCAATGCTAAAACATGCACGACCTGTGAAAACACAGTAAGTAAAAGAAATCAAACACAAAAGATCACATATTGACAATTTAAAGAAAATGTCAAGAATAAGATAACTCAGAGATAGAAAATAGATTAGCCGTTGGCAAGGGATTTAGGAAGTGAGAAGCAGGAAATATGAGTTTCTTTCTCTTGGGGTAAAAAAACTGTTCCGGAATTATGTAGCTGTGATGATTGCACAGTTCTATGAATATACTAAAACCCACCTACACTTTAAAAGGGTGAATTTTGTATTAAGTGTATTATATCTTAAAAATAAAAACAAAACCCTTCAATTACCAAATTAATTCTTTCACTGACAAAAGCATTAAGGCCCTCAAATGGATGTCTCTCTGTTTTCCACTAGAGACAATAAAAGTTTCAAAATTATCATGACGTGTCTTCCTTTCTCCTGAATTTACTCTTTTAGAGAATATCAACACATGGTCTTTGTTTTCATGACTTCTCCAACTCTATGTATATGGGCAATCTTTCACTAAATCTAAAGCGACTCACTCCACAACTACTAAAAGATATAAACTCAGCTGGGCGCGGTGGCTCACACCTGTAATCCCAGCGCTTTGGGAGTCCAAGGTGGGTGGATCACAAGGTCAGGACATCAAGGCCATCCTGGCTAACATGGTGAAAACCTGTCTCTACTGAAAATATAAAAAAATTAGCCAAGCGTGGTACTGTATGCCTGTACTCCCAGCTACTTGGGAGACTGAGGCAGGAGAATCGCTTGAACCCAGGAGATGGAGATTGCAGTGAGCCAAGATCACCACTGTACTCCAGCCTGGGCAACAGAGTAAGACTCCGTCTAAAACTTAAAAATAAATAATTAGAAAAAAAAATGAACTCAAGCCTCTGTCTCCACTGTGCCCCATTTTTTCAAACTTTCAGAGGGTTAGTAGGAATTTACGCTGATGCAATAAATTACCAGTTACAATCTTAATAGCTATTCTTCATTCCATTCCTAATAATTTTAATGTTCCCAAAATGAGATATGTATTTCAGCCTGAACCTATATTGTTATTATAAAATATTAGGGAGGCAGGGATGAAAAGGAAAAATCAAAGCAAAGCACAATAACTGACTTAGCTACCCTGAAGTGCTAGTCAATTCCTTGTCAGTGACGTGATGTATACCATTCACCAATTCACCAGCCTAAAGCATTGCTGGGGCAGGGGTGGCAGGGGGAACAATCAAAGGGTTAATTAGGACATCATGCTTCTTATATCTCAGGGAGAATAATACTTTTAAGATATGAACAGCCTCTTTTAGAATATGGCATCCTAAATCAATTTTAGATCTTTTAGAAATTCGTGATTATGGTAACTGTTGTGTACAAGTTTTCTCTGAGGTTAGCTTTGTCTTCAAAGTGTCATTTCTGCATCAGTTTTACTTCTCTGGAATGTGAAAGCTAAATTATGCAAATACAGTCTACACACACAACCTCCAACCTTTTTAGATAAAGACAGATGGCATTTTAAAAATTCAATGTGTAGGGAATTATAAAATCACAATTCTTTGCCTTGCAGTGTGTAAAATTTCTTTCTCTGGGTAGGTGGTTTCCATAGCACTTCCTCCCTCTGCTACACTTTTATATTCTTCCTAAGACAATTGTTGAAAGCTAAACAGGAAGACCTAGGTTTAATATAACTTCTCCTCAAAACTTTCCTTTTTTCATCTGAATATGTGAAGTCGTTTGTAATCTTTGTTATTCCGATGAATGCACTAACGTTTCTTCCCATCACCTATTTGTGTCCTAGAAAGGGACCTCATTTTGTTTCTCCTGAAGTCACCAGCCATATCCTGAGCTATGGCTGAGAAATCAGAAAACAGGAACAGACTCTGAGTCACCGAGGGTCACTTCTTAGCTGCATCCAGTTCATATCCTTCCTTCCCCTCCAGGAATAATCCTGGAGATATTATTCACCAGGTCTTTGGTATTCATGTGATTTTATGGCCCTCTGTGCCTTCCTTTCCACTAATAAAGCTATTCTCAATTACATGTGATAATTCCATGTGGGAACTTGTACCAGAGTATCTCTACAATTCATCAGTTGTTTCTAAAAAGAAATTTACCTGGTAAATCCTAGCGCCCCAGCCTTACCTTACTGCCAAACCCATGTCAAAAACAGCCACCAGCTGACTTTAAAGAGAGATACAGACAACAGGAGAAACCACTTGAACTTGGGCTGAAGGCTATCGTTCTTTCTGTGGGCCCATAGGCTTGATGTGGATCCAGTGTAATCTCTAATCTTCACATCGATTGTGAAAAACAAAGAGGTGGGATTCCTGTAAGAAACTTGTGCTCCCTTCAGGGGTCTACAAGCACCATAGGGTGCAGAGCAAGCTGGAGAATTTCATTTCATAAGCAGAGTTCTACTTTTTCGGAGACATTATTACAGTCCTCAATGGCTCTGTCATCGGCCATGTGCAGCTCTTTAAGCCTTATCATTTCTGTTGGCAGCAGGTGTGGAATCCTTTGGTGATGATTTTGTAATGATCATAGACACATAAATCAAGGGTTAGCCTGCTAAGTGTAGGTATGGTGTTCGGTGTCTACAGAACAAGACATTAGTGACTTTTTAATATGCATGTGTGCTGAACGACTTTTTAATCACTTTTAACTGAAAAGGCAGAACTAATAATCAAGGAAATATGAAGTCCTATATTTGCCCTGAAGAAATTTTTCTCTTTTACAGAAACACAGAAGTCTGGAGGTAGAAGAAACTTAAGAATGTTAAAGGCCTTCTTGTGGACTATGTAAAACTTAAGTAGGACAAATAGCACTATATCCTAAGTTCTCTGAAGTGAAATTAAGTTTTCTTATCTCTAGCTAATGAAGAAAGACGAATAAAAGCACCAATTACTAAATATATGAATTGCTAAATATTCTACTTTTTTATTTGAAAAAATATCTCTGCCTAGTAGGAATACTACTAAAAAAAAGTAAATGCAAATATATAAAGTATAGCACTTCCGTCAGAGATTTTTTTTCATTAATCGAATAAAAATATATTGAATTCCTACTAGGTGCCTAATTCTGTAATTGGCATTGGGGCAGCCTATGTAATGAAGGTATTGGCTCTATCGTTACTCAAACAAGTAACTATTAGCTCAGCGGAAAAATGAATTCATAACATAATGTAATGCATGCGCCGTAGAGGCATCCTGAACAGAACAAATGAAGCTTTTCCATTTGGTTTACATATATCACTTAAAACAATTGGTGCATGAATTTTTATGTTGGTATTTTTTTTTTATTTGGAGAATATAAAAACATGGTCTTTGTTTTCGTGACTTCTCCAACTCTATCTATATGGATAATCTTTCACTAAATCTAAAACAACTCATTCCAGTGTCCCGAAACTACATCCACTGCTGCCAATTTATGACTCTGATGCTGGCTATAGTATAATTTTTCTTTACTAGCATCGCTGTTCCTTATAATTTCTTTATATACTTTTATCACGTGTTCTTTCTTGTTCTACATCCTGCTCTTTATTCCCCCTTTTCCAGTCCTAACTTTTTAAAATGTCTCTGTTAAAAATGTATTCCTTTTGGTTCACATGTTTCCCTTTGATATGTGCTATTATTTTTGATGGCTCTATTATACTGTGTGCTATGTAAAATATAAAAGGGTTTAAGTATGAAGATGACTCATTGGATTTAGGGGTACCTGCAAAAAACAGTAAGAATAAAGGCCGGATTACTGAATTGAGCATGTCTTTTACTTCTTTAGGTTCAATTAGGATATCATAGGCTGGGCACTGTATTTTCAGCTCTTCAGTAGCCACTTTGCTTCTCAACATTCAGGATGTCCAGGTGCAAAAATATCTAAAAGTTCTTTATAAATTTTTCTCAGTTTACTTTCTACTCTTAGTAAGCTCAAAATCATTAAGGGAACTGAATGAAATGTTAGTTCAGTCATTTCTTGCTGAAAGCAAGAGAAAATCGAATAAGGAGTTCTAAAATGAATTCTATTAAACTCTCAGTACAAAAAAAACATCTTTTGAAAAATGTTCTGGGACACGTCAGAATTTTTGACAGATATAATCACGTTTAACAACCTACTGAAACTCATGGACTTATACAGAAAATGAAATAAAGCACTGATTGAGAAAATAAAGCCATACTTTCCGTGCTGGCAGTAACTGATAATTAATCAAAGATACTAGTATTAAATTTTACCTGGTAAACATTTTCCTTATTTTTATAGAAATAACATGATAAATTTAATATATTTTTCTTCTTTCACCAAAAAGCTATGCTTTCTAGTTTTATGACAAAACTTGGTAAAAGCTGTTCTTTTTGTTAACTGCATCTCTTTGAGATTTAGGGTTTGTGTATTTTATATAAATACAAGAATGGAAATACTTTTGTAGAACACAATATTCTCAATACTCTTTATGAGTTTATGTATTTTTGCTGGTATTTTCACGGGCAATGAAATTATAAAAATGACTGTTTTCCTGTTCCTGCAAAGAATAC
Source organism: Cacajao melanocephalus (assembly GCA_963573385.1). Lineage (NCBI taxonomy): Eukaryota > Metazoa > Chordata > Mammalia > Primates > Pitheciidae > Cacajao > Cacajao melanocephalus. The sequence goes on along the minus strand of CAUYLG010006100.1, from coordinate 53,018 downwards.
AAGCTTGTTCTTAGGTTCATGATAAAAACTGATCACTAAACATTTTTGTCAATATGTGAGGTCATATTATCTGTAAGTATTATTTTTCACATAAACACAATTCTAGCAAAGGTACATTAAGAAAATGATTTTTAAATGTAATTTGTGAAAGCAATTTTCTAGTAACAGAAGTATTAAGTGCTGGGAGGAAAATGACTCAAATGGGCAACTTGAAATATTACTTTAAGGTGCCAATTCTGGTTCATTACTTCAAAAGCATCAGATGTGCTTGAAACGTATTTTCCCAAATTCTTTAATATACTTGAAATAACTATAAGCATTAAAATACGTTATTAACACTTGGAGCGTTCAGAATCCCTCCACTTATCACATTTTACTTTTTTTCTTGCTACATTTTTCTAGAGAGTAGACACAATATTATAAACTGGAAGACTTCTGAAACCAATGCTTTACATCACTAAAATATTTTAAATAGTCTGCCTAGAATGCATATTTTTATTAACATTGTGTCTGCATTGTATCTTTCTTAACATCTTACATTTATATTCTTGTATTTTTTATTAAAAGTTGTTCGTTCCAGAAACCCTACATTTTTAAAATGTATGGCTATTAAGCAAATAGTTGAGAATTGGAATAATCATGGATGTAAATATAAGCTTTTTCTTAAAAATATATATTATGTATTTTTCTAAAATCTATCTGTATAAATGAAGAAAGTTTGGATAAATTAATATGTGTTATATAAATTCAAGAGTTTGTTATAGTTTGTGTACATTGCAATAGCAGTTAACAGTGAATTAAAATGCTTTTTTAAAAGATGTAGATTTTTGGCATTTGAGAATTGTGTTACCATAGGGTGTTGCTTTTTCAAATGCAAATAAAACATAAATTTTAAACTCATACGTAATTACAGTACTAAAAATAAAAACATGCAATTTATTTTATTATTAACATCTGCAAATTTTACATAAGTGATAAGGTTTAGAAATGGTTGCCATTCTTTCATTCAAGATAGATTATTAGACTGACATATTAAAGGTGCTCTGAAATTTGACAGGGACGCAATGGCAATAGAGACATTCACTGCTAGTGTTGCTATCAGCAAGGGGATGAAATACTAGAAAACTATTTTAGATGTGTTGCATCTTTGTAAAATGAGTTAATATACACCAATATTGTTTTCATTTATTTCTCCAAATTCAAACTGAATAGTCATGTCACTGGGTACCTTAGTAACACTGGAATTTCATCATGATGAGGCTTTGTGTGTGAAGTCATACATGTCACACATAAGAATCACAAAGCTCTGTTCCTTTTTATCTAGGTCTCAGATAAACTACTTACTCTCTTTGGGTATACTTGTCCTTTCTATAAAGAATAAATATGCCTATTATTCAGAGGTGTTTTGAATGTTGAGATATTATATGCAAAGTGTCAAAAGTTGTGACTCACACATTATAAACACTAAGTAAGCAGCAGTTACCTGAATTAGAACGGGGAAGAGGGCTAAAAGCAGTATTTTAATAGGTTGATTCAATATATTATTGCTTTTTCAATTCTATTAGGTAATTAATTTTGTTAGTCTCTAAGATGAATGTGAAAGGGGTGAAACATATTCACTCATCCAAGTATTTTAAACTCTCAGTTGTGTGCAACATGGTGCTAAACTCTATAGGAAATAAGAAGAAAACACATTTCTAAGAATACTGCCTGCTCATAAGGAAGCAGTCAAGTAGTTGAGAATCCAACAATAACATCTCAAAAATAGTGAGTGGTAATTTGTGTGGTGTTTTCAGGAGATACAATAGGAGCTCGTAGAAAGAAGAATTTTGAGTATACTCCAAGAATTCAGAAACACTTACTGAGCTGGGACATACAGAATGAGTGAAATCTAAGTAGGTGGAATGGAAAATGAAGTTATTCTGAAAGGAAATTGCAGGAAAGAAAGGTTACATACACTTTGAAAGCAGATTGGAACTAAGTGTGTCTTCTGTCTTATCCATTTAATAGCTGCAATATCTGGAATATTGCTTAAAACTGAGCTTTATTAAAATGGCATGTGGATAACAACACTGTAACAGTATCCAATGGTGTTTCCACTATGGGGCAAGGATTCAGAAACACTGAGAACACAGAAGCAAACAACTTGGCCACAGCAGAAACTGATATAATCCAAGGTATATCGTTGAAGGCTAATGTGGCCCCTTGTCCTGCTTACTGGTGTAAGACTCAGTGAGCCCATGGTTCATTTTCTGTTACTTTCAGGATGCATTTGTCACTCTATAGGTTGCAATTAATAATGAATATAAGGAGAGCCTCGGTACGGAGCTACAAAGAGAGGCACGGCAGGTCAGGGGTGGGGGGTATTCTGTTCCTTCTCATTTGTATCTTTATTAACTCTTTTACATTGCTTGAGTTGCTGATTTGTTAGGAAATCCAGGAGAAAGCAATTTAAGCTAAATCTGAGTCAATTATTAAGAATCTTCCTGGCCTGGTTTAGCTCACTTACCACTTCAGCAAAAGGCAAGAGAGAGTTCTTGTTTTATGTGGGAAACTTAGAAAAAATAAAGATGAGAACGAATGTACGCACGTGCACACACACAGACACACACATACATATACATACACTACACTCAAAATCTTCCAGGCTTCCTAAATCAAGTCAGAATAAGCAAAAACCGTGCAACACTGAAACAGTGGGAAATTATTTTGTGTCTCTTTGGTTGACTGGGGAAGGACATGTATTGGAACATGCCTGAGCTGACAGCCGCATGACCCCAAAAGGTGGCAGCTGCAAAACAAATAAATGAGAAGCTCACCACAGCTAGCTCCCCTTCCCACCCCAACACAACAGAAACAAGGTAGACACCAATTCAGAGAGGAGAGAGCATGCAGACGCAGGTCTCGTGCTGATAACAAAGTGCTCTCAAGGCAAGTTGCTGACCTTACCTGTGTTACTTGAGCCTGAAGCCACCGAATGACTTCCTTCCACAGCCTGCCGTTCTGGGTTCTGGTTGCGTGCGCTGGCTTCCTGGCCTTCCAGGTCTCAGGTCGAAGGGCTAATTGTAGAAGGAAAACAGCTGAGTCAGTGAATAGCCCCAATCACATTCTACAAAATGAACGTGTGCCTAACTACCCAGTGAAATTAGTGAAACAGTCCTTATCCGTGCAGCTTCATTTGTTTTTAAATTTTATAAAACATATTTACAAAAATCAAAGAAATTAATGTAATAGCTTACTGAATTATTATAAAGTGAAGATCCTTGTTACCACTGGCCAGGTCAAGGAGAACTTCGCTCTTCCATGTGCTCCATTCCAATCACAAATTCCTGTCTTTCTCCAAAAGTAAACACCATTCTATTCCTTTTGTTTCTTAGTAGTATCACCTAAGTGCGTGCCCACAGACAACCAAATTTTGTCTTGCTCATTTAAAAAAGTTGACATACATGTTAAACTGCTTTCATTCATAGATTGAAATAGTCATCTGACTATTTCTTTTTCTTACAACTTTGCTGTTGAAGAGCCTCAGAGGTTCGGCCTGTGTAGGGCCAGCCAGTCAATTAGACAATCTTGGAGTATCCTGGCATTTTCCTGTGTCTACTGAATTTCCTACAATTTGTCAACTGGATTCAGAGGCTACAACATATGATCAGAGGCTCAATAAAATCAAACTTAGGTTTTATCCCTTTGGCAGGAGTATAAATGGCATTTTCTTCTATCAAGAGATTTGTAACATCTGGTTTTCCCATTTTTTGTGAGTTGTAAGTTGTTGCATAGTGCCTAGATTCATTAATTCACTGGAGATGATTGCAAAATGATCATATTCTAAATTTTTAAATTTATTTTTCATACTTAGCTAGAATTTTTAAAAAATACAACAGACTTTTATTGAATTTATGCAAATAACCATATTACTATAAATTAAAAATATGGTTTTTAGATTCTGGAGAAATTAGAGAGAAATATAAAAGTTTCTGGTTCTGCTCACAAAATATACTTTACCCAATTTTTTGTAAATTATAAATAGCTCAAAAGAGAAACAAAGTTCTCTTGACTCTGAAAGACAAAACATTTAAAAAAAAAAAAGCAGTGTTTCAAACAAAATAAATAAAAAACATCATTTTAGTCTGCTATTAGTTTAGTCCCACATAATTAATTCTTGTTTTGCTTGATGTTGGGCTAACAATTCTCATGAATGCTAGAAGTTTTTATTTATTCCAATGCTATAATCTCTAAAGCTATCAGAAACCTGTATAAGAGTACTTGTCAGAGTCTTTTCCACAAATTTCCTTAAAGAAGCAAATTTTATCGTGTAGCTGATTATAAACCACTTTTTGAGAAGCTCGCAGTAAAACAACAATTGTCTGTGGAAGACAAATGTGTTAGAATAACTAGCTAATCACATCTGACAAGGACATTTCGTTATTTCTATGACATGCAATAATTTAACATAATAATCATAAGTATTATTGATAACATATACTAAAATATATCAGAATTTTATGGATCTCATATAATTTTGGACTATATATTAATAATACATTTACACAAATGTAATGCAAAGAAAGTTAAACCCTATTTCATATTTACCAATGTTTTCTGTATGCTTTTAACAAACTAAATAAACCTAATATAGCTCGGTTGAACTTCCATAGAGTCTAATATACACAAAGTTAGTCTGAGGTTAAAAAAACTGAATTTAGAATTTGAAATGGTGATTTACAAAAGTTTGTCAAATATCAAATGTTTAAAACATTTGCTCAAAATAGGATCACAGATCATTATAAAAGAACATTCATTCATTTAGCCAAGTAATAATGTAAATGTTTTAAAAAGCAAAATGTTTTACTCTTTGACAGAGAGGATACTAAGTTTCCCAATTATAAAACCTAACAAAGACACCATAAGGCAAACAAAGATCTGTCTCTCCTTCTCTCTCCTCTTTTTTTTCTTTCAGTCTACTCACAAGTTGAACAAAACTGTTTTACTACCTCTTATTAATACTACACAGAAATGTTGTTCAAAAAAGAAATCCAAATTCTACCTTGTTAGTGTATAATTAATGTTCAAGCTAATTTTAATGAAACCTTATAAGCAAATCTCTCTAATCTCAGTTTTAACAAGATTTTTATAAACCTTTTATAACCTCTTACACTTTTTCTCATTTTCTCCAACTTTTTATATTCATTTAGTTTTATTGATTTTTAAATTTCTTTAAAATAAACCAACTTTTAAAAGCTAAAATAGGGAAAAATCACTTTCCCTGTGACAAAAACCACATTCTCATGCCTTTTTATAACTTTTCTTCTTAACCAAAAGTCCTTTCTACTTTCTTTATATACTTTGCATATGGAATTGTTTCTCTTCTATCTAATAGTTTTAATTACCTATATTAAATGTTTCAATCTTGCATGTACCCCAAAACATAAAATATAATAAAAATTTAAAAAAAATGTTTCTCCTTTTTTTTGAGTGCCTATTTTTTTAAATTATACTTTAAGTTCAGTATATGTGCAGAACGTGCAGGTTTGTTACATAGATATACATGTGCCACGGTGGTTTGCGGCATCCATCCCCTTATCATCTACATTAGGTATTTCTCCTAATGCTATCTCTCTCCAAACCCCCACCCCCTGCTATCCCTTCATTCTACTTCTTGTTTTTTGTATAAGAGTTTCTATTGGAAAGACAAAAAATGAGCGATTCATGATTTTATTTACCAGTTTTTATTGTAATTAATAGATTTATTGTTCATTAACTTTCCAAAAATCAACAATAAGATTTAACATTATTATAAACTGATAAATATATTTATTGGGTTTTATCCATTGCTTATATCATTCTTAATATAGCTCAAATTATCTCATTTCAGCCCATAATAGCTTCTTCAAATAGGTTTTTGGGTACTTTTATTAAAAAATATTTTTATTTTATAATTTTCTTGCTGTGTTTTGTACAAAGATGTTCTAGATTTCTCTTATGCTGGTCTAAACCTGGAATCAGCCATTGATTCAAGAAACCCTGGATGCCTTTGGAAGTGAATTCTAAGGCAAGACAATAATTTGAATAACAGGAGTGCTCATCACTCCTGGATTAGTCAGGCTGCTTCTTTCAAAAGAGATAGGAAATATGCATTTGTAATTTTTAAGACAAAAAACCTCAGGTATTCATACTGGTATTTTACATTCAAATCAGGTCTAAGGGTTTTGTTGCTTAATCTCTTCTCTGTTGCATGTGTATCTCATTTCTCCCACACTGAGAGAATCATAATTCTCCAAGGCCCAGAGGATGATAGAATTAGAATATCTCATAATAATTAATCTGCTTTTTAGCACATTACACAAACAGCAGTCTCAAGATATAGCATAACCAATGTAAATTTAATTACGAAAACTCATTTTTACATATGCTCCTCCCATTCTCTCCACACTGTTTATAGCTGTACTACGTCTCCATGGTCATTTATATTTACCTCTTCAAATAATCATACGTGTCATGTTTACTACCATCCTTGTGTCAATGTCTTTTTAGTCATTTTAATTATGTAAATATTATTATCCAATTGAGTTATTGTATTTCTGCATATTGATAATAGTTTGTTTCTGAGTTTTATGAATTGAAAGTTATTTTGTGTTTTTTGAATTTGAAAGTCTTTGGCTCATATATTCTTTTCTAGAGTATATTAAATGTTAGTTCACTTTTTGCTAAAAAAGAGTTGTTTTTAAAATCTGATGTAATATAATATTCTCTTTTACAACTATTTTTTTCTTTTCTGCCTATATGCTCAAATAATGCTTTTTTATTTAAAGTCCGTAATTTTATAAGAATACGTTTCAATAATGGTAATTCTGGTTCAGTAATCTCTTACAGAATGTGTTCCTTAATATGCAGTTTCAGTGTTTCACTATTTTTAAAATTTCAGAATAGTATTTTTTACTTAAATTGTTAGAGTTAGTTCTGTTGCCCTGACTTGGTTCTCTGCTTAGTGACTCCTATTTTCTGTATGCTAGATTTTATTAATCTTTTAAAACTCTACTCAAATCATTTTGAGATTTTTTTTAATTTTTAAATTTAATTTTAATTTTAATTTCATCTATTTAGAGGAAAGGAATTATATTTATAATTTTCTTGCTGTATTCTATACAAAGATGTTCTATTAGAAAGTCTATTTAGTTTGAGATGCAATCAGTTGTGTTCATTTGGTCTTACAATTTCTCTAATTTGATTCTTATTTCTAAACTAATCTATTTCTTATATTTTTAATTCTCTGAGCTATAATGTCATTTCTGAGTTTTTCTTTTCTAATTTATTTTATTATTTTATTCATTATACAAATTTGCTAATCTCTTTTAGTTTTCTGTGAAGTAAAAGTTATGTTGCTATGTATTGGAAGCATGCTGTCTGGAAACCTAGCGCCCTCTGTAGGTATGGATGCCATTTTTCTCTTTATTCTCTCTTTTTTTTTTCCTTTTCATAATGTTGTATAATCTGGTTTATTTTCAGTTAATCATTTTGATTAAATGTTTGTTTTATTCAGGTTTTGGAAAAAGCTATGGTTAAAGAGTTTTTCTAACTTTACTGTGTTATACTGATAGAAATCACTATAAAAACATCTGCCAAGAATTATAACTCATTTGATTATAAAGACACATGCACACGTATATTTATTGCAGTACTGTACACAATAGCAAAGACTAGGAACCTACCCAAATGCCCATCAGTGATAGACTGGATAAAGAAAATGCAGCATATATATGCCATGGAATACTATGTAGCCATAAAAAAGGATGAGTTCATGTCCTTTGCAGAGACATGGATAAAGCTGGAAACCATCATTCTCTGCAAACACAAGAACAGAAAAGCAAACACTACATGTTCTCACTCATAAGTGGGAGTTAAACAATGAGAACACATGGACAGAGTGAGGGGAACATCGCACACCAGGGACCACGGAGGGTGGAGACTAGGGGAGGGATAGCATTAAGAAAAATACGTAATGTCGATGATGGGCTGATGAATGCGGCCAACCACCATGGTATGTGTATATCTAAGTAACAAACCTGCAAGTTGTGCACATGTATCCTAGAACTTAAAGTACAATAATAATAATAAATAAAAACACTTCCACCTTGAATAATATACCAGTAATACAAATCTTCAGGTGATTATTATAGGTATTAAGGATGTCAGATTTTTCTTACTATACATTTCTTTACATTGTTTGGCTAATTCTTCACTCGGTGGGGGGTTATATCATGCATCTCAGTACGGCAACAAATTGTAGACAGCATCAAACAATTTTAGCCTAGAATGGTTAATCCTGGGAAATACATGGAAGAAGTAAGTAAAACTTATTCTCCTCATAGCAAGTTCATACAAGGGAAGCCTCTCATATTGACCTCACCTTGTCTCTCTGTCTCTTACTTTGTATTAAACTATACAATCACCTCCAATAAACTGTTGTTCTCAACAAAAGCCTCTACCATAAACAACAAGGAATGTACACAGTATGTATTTAATTACACAGATCAGATGGAAGGACTACTCTATTTCTCCCTCCCATATGGAGACTATATTCCCCTCGTTATATACCAATGATATTATCTTTCCTGAGCATCCATATTAACCACCTTCTCAACACACACACAGACACACACACACATACACACACACACACACACACACCCCTTAGCTATTAAGGCTAGAAGGAATGAGGAACCAGCACTACAAATGGACACACATGCACACACAATTAGTTAGGCAAGGCTATGAAAGAGGATTTTCTAAATGCATCGAGAGATGAGGATGAATCCTACTTGAATGGAAAGTTTTCTATCTACAATCAAGATTGGGCTTTAGGGTTCAATCCTCTGTATGTGACCTACAGTGGGAGCCACTAGAATGCAAGAAGAGTGATGGTTTTTGAAACCTCTCATTACGGTTGACATACATTCCCATTTTTACTTCTTCATTTGGGTGGCAGCTATTTATAATATTTCCATCAGTAATCATGAAGGCTTTAAAGGTTCATTTATCTTTATTTAGCCTTGTGCCAGCACCACGTCTCATTCTCAAAGCCAACACTTTAAGATCCTGGTTTTTCAGTTCTCAGAACAGAATGCAACAAAGGTGATTCTGGAGAAAATAAGATAAAATGGAAAAACATATGGAGCAGCTAATACATGTGCATCAGAACTAGGTATTACGGTGCCTTCGTGAGCCTCGTCTTTACCACAGGTAAAGATGAAACACTAACATGCTATTTTGCATGTCGTCAGCAATGACATAGAAAGAAGCTGTATTAGTCCATTTTCATGCTGCCAATAAAGACATACCTGAGACTGAGCTATTTACCAAAGAAAAAGGTTTAATGGACTCACAGTTCAGCATGACTGGGGTGCCCCCACAATCATGGCAGAAGGTGAAATCACGTCTCACGTGGTGGCAGACAAGAGAACGTCTGCAGGGAAACTTCCCTTTATAAAACCATCAGCTCTCATGAGACTTATTCACTATCACTAGAATAGCATGGGAAAGACCTGCCCCCATGATTCAATTCTCTCCCACTGGGTCCTTCCACATAGGAATTATAGGAGCTGCAATTCAAGATGATTTGGGTGTGGTTACAGCCAAACCATATCATTCTGCCCCTGGTCCCTCTAAAATCTCATGACCTCACATTTCAAAACCAATCATGCCTTCCCAACAGTCCCCCAAAGTCTTAACTCATTTCAGCATTAACTCAAAAGTCCAGAGTCCAAAGTCTCATCTGAGACGAGGCAAGTCCCTTCCACCTATGAGCCTGTAAAAGTAAAAGCAAGTTCGTTACTTTCTAGATACAGCATGGGTACAGGCATTGGGTAAATGCAGCCATTCCAAATGGGAGAAATTGGCCAAAACAAAAGGGCTAAAGGCCCCATGCAAGTCCAAAATCCACCTGGGCAGTCATCTTAAAGCTCCAAAATGATCCCATTGGACTCCATGTCTCACATCCAGGTCATGCTGATGCAAGAAATGAGTTCCTATGGTCTTGGGCAGCTCTGCCCCTATGGATTTTCAGGGTACAGCTGCCCTCCTGGCTGCTTTCTTGGGTGAGTGTTGAGTGCCTGCAGCTTTTCCAAGTGCTCAGTGCAAGCTGTTGGCAGATCAATCATTATGGGGTCTGGAGGATGGTGACCCTATTCTTACATCCCCACTAGGCAGCACCCCCGTGGGGACTCTTTGTGGGGGCATTAATCCCACATTTCCCTTCTACAATTCCCTGGCAGAGGTTCTCCATAAGAGCCCTGCCCTGCAGCAAATTTCTGGGCATCCACGCATTTCCATGTATCTTCTGAAATCTAGGCAGAGGTTCCCAAACCCCAATTATTGACAGCTGGGCACCTGAAGGCTAAACACCACATGGAAGCTGCCAAGGCTTGGGGCTTCCACCCTCTGAATCCACAGCCTGAGCTCTATGTTAGCCCCTATCAGCCATGGCTGGAGCAGCTAGGATGCAGGGCACCAAGTCCCTAGGCTGCACACAACGCTAGGACCCTAGGCCCAGCCCATAAAACCATTTTGTCTTCCTAGGCCTTCAGGCCTGTGATGAAAGGGGCTGTTATGAAGACCTCTGACATCTCCTGGAAACGTTTTCCCTATTGTCTTGGGGATTAACATTCAGCTCCTCATTACTTATGCAAAGTTCTATAGCTGGCTTGAATTTCTCTTCAGAAAATATGATTTTCTTTTCTATTGCATTGTCAAGCTGCAAATTTTCCAAACTTTTATGATCTGCTTTCCTTATATAGCCTAAGGCCAGCCAGGTGTGGTGACTCACACCTGTAATCCCTGAACTTTGGGAGGCTGAGGTGGGAAGATCACTTGATGTCAGGAGTTCAATACCAGTCTAGTCAACATGGTATAACCCCATCTCTACTAAAAATACAAAAAATTAGTCAGGCATGGTGGCAGGTGCCTGTAATCCCAACTACTCTGGAGGCTGAGGCAGGAGACTCTCTTGAACGCAGGAGGTGGAGGTTGCAGTGAGCCAAAACTGTGCTACTGCACTCCATCCTGGGCAACAGAGTGAGACTCCATTTCAAAAAAAAAAAAAAAAGAGAGAAAGAAAACCCTGAATGCCTTTAAACAGCACTTAAATTAGCTCTTGAATGATTTACTGCTTAGTAATTTCTTTTCCAGATAACCTAAATCATCTCCCACAAGTTCAAAGTTCCACAAATCTCTAGGGCAGGGACAAAATGCCACCAGTCTCTTTATTAAAACATAACAAAGGTCACCTTTTTGCCAGTTCCCAACAAGTTCCTTATTTCCATCAGAGACCACCTCAGCCTGGACTTTATTGTCCATATTGCTATTAGCATCTTGGGCAAAACCATTCAACAGGTCTCTAGGAACTCCCAAACTTTCCCAAATTTTCCTGTCTTCTGAGCCCTACAAACTGTTCCAGCCTCTGCATGTTACCCAGTTCCAGGTCTGCTGAGTGTCTAAGGCTCATGCAAAAAGTGGTCCATGGATATATATGCCTGTAATTCCATAAGATACTGATTTACATGGTGAAGATACTCAATTATTTGTTACTTCCTGCAGTCTAATGGTATAAAAGGAACAAGGCTGTGTGTTTTCTGGTTCATTCAACCTTGAGTGAGTGGAATTAACTAAAGTAACTAGAGAAATATTGGGAGCTGTTTGTATAATTTTAATTGACTTCTTATATCACAAGGCCTTTGCAATTTGGTTTGAAGGTTGGATAGTAAAACAAAATGAAAGCGATTTAAGCTGACTCTGTGTTACCATTCTTGACAGGCTCTGAACTCTTAACAACCCTCTGCAATGCAGCCTATTTTAATTGGTGTTAACTGTTTGCTTTCCTATGCATCCTGCAAATAATATAAATTCTACTTAGGGAGCACTTTTGTTTTATTTATTGTTGCATCTTAACAGCCTAGTATTATCCTCAATAAGTGTAGAATAAAAGAATGAATGTGTTTCTCAGATATATATGGAATTGGTTTGCAGATGGAGAAACCAAAGTCCTCAAAATTCTGTAGCACTATAGTTCAATAAGATAGTAAGCAAAAGGCACATAGAATAAGATTGTTGTAATAGGAAATTTAAGAGATTTTTCAAAACAGACAAGTCATTCTATAAATAGTGCATACAGTATAGAAAGGCAAGGTACCATGAAATGCATGAATGGGAAAAGATCTTGCAAATAAGGAACCAAAATCAGTGTATTCCTCAATACTACACAGATAGTACATATGAGAAGAGCAAAAAAAATATGTTTCTAGCTTTTTAATTTAGAAGAATTCATGGAGACACTTAATATTAAAATACTGAGAATTTACTGAAGAGATGAACTCAGTGTGAAACATTTATAGGTTGAGTAGATGATATACATTAATCCAAAGATGTCTTCATAATTATTATTATAGAACTGCAGTAGAAGAAACAAAGTGAACTTCAGCAGCTCTAACTATTTTACCAATGAGTTTAAAGCTTTTGAATAATGAGAGCTGCTGAATGATGCAAGGATGGTATTGATTTTTTATTTCTAGAAGTGTTCAAATATAGTATTTGTCAGATTTATTTATAGAGCATCTCCATTTCAGAAATTATGTTTTCCTTTATATTGTAACTGTATGAACTTTATGTAACCCTTGCATCTGTTTTTTCTTTAATTTTTAGTCCTTTCTTGATAGTTTAACAGAAGTAAAAATCCTCAATCCCTACAATTTTTTTGATTTTCTTTTTAGTTTAATAGAGCACTTCATCAAATCTCAGTATGGGTAAATAAAATATTTAAAAATCATTCAGTGCAATTCTGTAGTACTCTAGTGATTTTCATACACACAACAAAAATAGCAACAATAAGTCAGAATTTATACAAGGCCAAATGCTTTTAATTATCTTCCAGATATAATTATGCATATACACAGATGGCAGGTAGAACAGCTTAGTTATACAAAAGAAGGTGCATGAATAATTGCTATAGCTTGAACAAGAAAAGTTGTTTTACACATAAAATTATAAGATAAAAGATGCAGTGAATTTGAATCCTGTTTAAAAAGAAGAAATCTGATTGACATCGTAGTCTCAATAACACAAAATTTTGATAAACAATAGTGAATCAATAGTAAGGAACACACATAAATAACTGCTTAGAATTTGAGAGGGATGCAACCTTGTCTCATTGAAGGTCTTCAGGCACAGCTGAAACATTCAGATAAATAATGTTTCGATGATGAGAAGCTGGCCAACAAACTTTTCTGAACACCCACAATATATGTAAGCAAGCCATTCAGAAGTGGCTGCTGTGTGTCTAATGAGAAGCCACCATCAAAGCCAATAGTTAAAGCTAAGAATAACATTTGGCATCCATTTTATCAGGACACAGAGGAACATAAAATATAATAAGTAATGCTTTATATTAATTTTAATATTTATATTAATATTAACATCAATATAAATATCAATATAAATTAATGTTCATATTAATATTAATGAGTATATTGCTTTATTTTACCACGTTTTCATTTCCACTTATCTCAGATTATCACTAAGATGCGAAAATAAAAATAATTTTAGCTTATTATTAGAAAGAATAGGAAAAACTGAGTAAACTATAATGCATTTTATATGCTGACTCTATGCCCTCATTTTTTTAAAAGTTTAAAAATTAAAGTTATTTTCAAAACAAAACCTTTTCTTAATAACTTTTTTAAGGGTTCAGTATGTACATTCTACTTCTGATGAGCAGCAATATTCTCCATGGTTTAAAAATGTTTCAAAGTTTCATATATGTGTCTGAATTTGAATTACATGGGTCAAAAAGACTACCTTAACCAAGCTCTATAGGAATATGAATCAAATATAAAAAAACTTTGTAATTTTATTTAATGTAATATGATATATACATATATTTACTTAATGAACAAAATAGAAATTTGAAAATAAATATTTAGTGTCATTGGTAAAATGTTTCTTCTTACATCATTAGAACTGTCTGATTCAAAAAATATTAAATCCAATTGCAAACTTTATGATTTTATTTTTATTTTTAAACCTATCCACTATATGGAAAAAGATGACTTCATCAATCACAGTGTGAACAGAGATTCCTAATTATGTCATCTCACTTATGCAGAGTATTGAACGCCTTATGGTTTTCACGATTTTTGGAATTAAATAAATAAGTACATTTATTGGTATACCTACTTGTAATTCCTGGGTCAATTGTTCTAAATGAGTACTTTGCCAAATTGGAACATGAGACTATGGTATAGAAAATAGAAAAGCCATTTTTCAATTATTTTAATTGATAATTAATGATTATATCTTCTTTATAACAGGTGACATATGTATGCAAAAAAAAATCTAATATGTCATGTTAAAAAGCATAGTGACCTTTCATTTAAAAAATTATTTTATTGAAGCAAGAGCACATAACATGAATTCTACCCTGTTAACAAAATTTTAACTATACAATACATTATGACTATAGGTATTGTATTGCACAGCAAATCTCCATAGCTTATTCATTTTGCTTAACTAAAACTTTATGCTCATCAATTAGTAACTCCCAAATTCCCTCTCCCCCCATCCCCTGGCAATCATCATTCCACTCTTTAATTCTATGAATTTGAATATTTTCGATGTTTATATAAGTGGACTCATGCAGAATTTGTCTTTCTGTAACTGGTTTAATATCACTTAGCATACTGTCCTCCAGGTTCATCCATGTCGTTCCACACTGCAGGATTGTCTTCTTTTGTGAAGCTGAATACTATTCCTTTGTGTATACCTGCCAAACTTTATTTACCCATTCATGAATAAGTAAAGCTGACGGACACTTAAGTTCATTTTACATCATGTTTATTGTGAATAGTTCTGCAATTAAAATAGGAGTGCTAATATCTCTTTGATGCTCAGCGTCACTAATCATCAGGAAAATGCAAATAAAAATCACCGATAAGGATGGCTATTATCAAAAAGAAAAAACACAAGTGTTAATGAGGACTTAGAGAAATTGGAACCCTTGCAAACTGTTGGTGGGAATCCAAATTAGTGCATCAACAATGAAAAACAGAAGGAGGCTTCCAAAAGAAAATAAAGCTATCATATTATCCAGGAATCCCACTTCCGGTTATTTATCAAAGAGAATTGAAATCAGGACCTCAGAGAAGTATCAGCACTCCTATAATGACTTCCACATTAACTCAGCGTCATTTTCTTGAGCAACCTCACACTCCCTCTGCCATTTTCCCAAATCTGTTGCTTTTTCAGTTATTCCAGGTTGGAAATTTTTTTTTTTCTAAAAAAGGGCAAATAGTCAACATTTTAGTATTTGCAGGCTGTACGGCTTCTGTTTTACTAAGATTTGCCAATTATTTGTAAAAGCAATTTAAAAGATGAGCAATTGTAAAGACCATTTGTCACAAAAGTTCATTCTATTCACATAACTCATGAAAGTCAATACAGTTTCGTCATAGAATCGTTCCATCAGTGATATAAATCACTTCCATGTTGTCAACAAAATAATTGTTGCATGAGAAGTTATTACTCAGCATGCCTGTCTATTAACTAAAGTGTACACCTAAAAATCATTAAGAAATGAAGGAAATATAACAAAGTCTCACTGAATTGATTTTTAATATGGTTTGGTTCTTAGGTTCTTATGCGTTACAATTACAGTTACTATATTGCACATTCCAATAATTGTTTATCATTTGATTCAAAATATACTATGCATACAAATATTGATTAAACAGATCTAACAAATATATATACAATTTCCATTAAATGAAATATGCTTAAAAATAATGAATCCTCTTAGATTTCTTTTGGTAATTTAATATAGATATATTTTTATATAGTGAAGTTGAAATAAGGCAAAGGACCTATTCTATTGGATGTGATCAGAGAATTATTTTTATATTCTACTTGAGTAAAATATAATAAAATCATATGGCCAGATCAAAAATTCTGTTATTTTTAGGTTTAATGTCATCCTAAGTTTGGGAGGTAGAGAGAGTTGAGCCAGTTCTGAGTATTGTTAGGGCATATGCTTGTAAACACATTTCTTCTGCTAACAACTACTTGTTGAGGTATCCTCATCCTGAGCAATATGTTCTTTCAGATAAATTCATTAGTTATCTCTCATACAGTATTAAGTCATATTATGTGCAAGATTTGTGCTAACCAACATAGAATATCAGGAATGTCTTCAGTTTCAAATAACTGTAAGTGTAGTGAAGAATGTAGCTCAAATCTAAGCAGGAATTAATGAGGTGTGTAGGCAAAGCCATATGTTTTAGATAGAGGAACAATGTGAATGATGACATGGCATCATCAACAAATATTTAGTGAGAGTTTTTTGTGAGCAAGGAGTGTTCTAAGAACTGTGATATGGTAGTGAGTAACAGAATAAATGTTTGCATTCACAAAGTTTCCATTCTTGCAGAAGGAGACAAACAATAAACAAATAAGCAAGATTATCTGTAATATGAGAAGCTACATCTCACAGTGGACAAAAGCATAGATGCTTGAGACAAATTGCAAGGGCTTGAATCTCAGCTCTCCCATTCCATAACTCTGTATTCTTGGGCTAACTCTTAACATTAGCTTGCCTAAAGTACCTCATGGGTAAAATGGATGTAATAAAACTATCTCTCGATGCTGTTATGAGAATTGAATGAGTTAATATAGATAAAATACTTAGAATGATGTATGGAACATAATATCATAGAAATACTTGCTTTTATTTTCAAAAGCTATGAGGGGAATAAGCAGTTTAAGGAAAATAGGGAAGAGTGTGTGTTATGGTGATTTGATAGAGGATCATCAGGGAAGACCACTCTAATTAGGTGACACTTGAGCAGAGGTCTAAAAAAGAGTGATGAATCACACCATGCTGATAGCTGGGAGAAGATTGTTCAGGCAGCAGGGACAGCGAGTGCAAAGGTTTATAGATCATTCTGAGAAGTTTAGCTTTTACTGTCATTCACATGAAAAGACATTGTGACAACAAATGACATGTTCTGACTTACATTTTAAACAGATTGCACTGACTGCTATATGGATAATAGACTCTCAAGGTTGAAAAGAGGAAGGTCTGTTAGGAGGCTATTGCAATAGTCTGGGAGAGAGGGATGATAGCTTGGACTAGGGTGGGGCCAGTGATCATATAAAAAATAAATAAAGGCCAGGCACGATGGCTCATGCCTGTAATCCACCACTATGGGAGGCCAAGGCGGGTGGATCACCTGAGGTCAGGAGTCCAAGATCAGCCTGGCCAACATGGTGAAACCCTGTCTCTACTAAACTACAAAAATTATATGGGCATGGTGGTGTGCACCTGTAATCCCAACTACTAGGGAGGCTGAGGCAGGAGAATGGCTGGAACCCAGGAGGTGGAGGTTGCAGTGAGCAGAGATGGTGCCACTGCACTACAACCTGGTTGACAAAGCCAGACTCTGTCTCAAAAAAAAAAAAAAAAAAAGAACTTTAAAATTTTAGGTAGATTTAGGCAGTTTTTAGGCAGATTTAAATTTTCATTTTCTGACAGGGTCTGTCTTAAAAAAGAGAAAAGTCAACATGCTACCTAGGTACTTATCATGAGAAACTTGAGAAACTGTAAAAATAAAACTTTCTTTCATTAAGAAAGATATTTCATTATCTTTCTTAACGGAAGATAAGGTTTCAGATAAGGTTTCTTTCTGGATAACGTTTAGTTTAGCAAAATACATGGATTGAAAAAGGAAAGCAAAAGATATAACCTTTATGTGTGGAAGTTTTTGAGGTGAAGCCAAGTATTTTCATTTGTAGAAGTCTTCAAATAGTTTTTTCTTGCTTGCTTACTTGTTTTCCTTCTTTCTATGGAAGACAACTTCTGTTAACTTTTTTGTCAGCACTTTGTAGGTCAGATGCATTTACTTAATTGTAAAAGCAAGTATGACGTTCCATATGAAGGAAAAATTACCTGAATAAAACCAAAGCTAATTTAAAAAGATAGGCTTTATAGGAACCCTCTCGGGTTTTTTTCTTTGTACTCCTTTAGAGAAACTACATGAAACACAGTGAAGTGGCCCCTCTGTTGCCACTTGTATCTTTCTTCCACATGGAACATCTACTTCTGATGTTTTAGAGTATCAGAGACAGCACCGTAAAAATGTGTAAAGTATGTTGACTTACATTCTCTATAAACTCTCTGCTCAGAAACATGTTATTCTTGAGTTTCAAGATTTTTATTTCCATTTAACCATTCATTAAAGTAATTTCAAAACATTTCTGTAGAACTTCTTTTTATTGTAACATAGAAAATCAAGTTTCTTTGTGACTTTCTTCCTAGAAATAACTCTGGAAGTTATTGCTGAAAACCAGAATTTAAAAAGTTCTATGTTTAAAAGTTTAATAGTAATCTCTGAAAGATCAAGATAATTTGGTCAAATATGATTTGTCACCAAATAAGAGGACAGATGTTATACTTTGTTGCAGTATTTTTAGAAAATGTGTATTTTGTTATATATTTTGGAGCAAAAACAACCTGAGGAATACAGGTAAAATTCTTTATAAAATTAGTAGTATGAATACAAAAGTAATGTAAAGGTTATTACAATCTTTCACACTGTTAGCACCATTTCACAAGTTTATATACATGTGGAGTAAAATGAAATCCTAAATGATGAAGTCCATTGTTTTGTGACAGAAATGTAGATTTCGGATAGATTTTAGAAACTGAAATTTACAATTACCACACTGATACATATTTTCATGCAGAACATCATTCAACTATTTAGAAAATTGATGATTAACTTGATTAGCTAAAATATAGGCCAGATATATATATATAATGCTATTACATATCAAATATAGTGGCTCTATGTTTATTTACATAAATAAAATGCTTTCAACTTGGACACAGTCTTAATAGCCAGTCAGTTAGATGGTTAACTAGATTCAAGCCCCTCCCCAATCACTATGGCAGGCCAGAACAAAAAGCTCTCTAATTAGGAATAATCAGAACAGGGTTGCAACTCTATGCAACTTGTAAACATAGCCCTTCCTGAGACAATACAGAAATGGTTATATGATATTAGAAAAGGAAAGCATATTAATAATTTACAAAAATCATACATAGAATGGATAATGACTATTGCAGATTCAGCTGTTTGTAAGTAATCTCAAATGATCAGAACATGTAAAACTTGATTTATTTGTTATTTATTGAACTAAATTCAAATCACAGCAAAGAAATTTCAGTGTATAATTTACTGAAACAATACTAACAAACAGATTGACAATGATACCTGTAAAGTGGGATTTGAAACACTGAACACAGATTATACCAAGAGGTTGTTTTACGTTGGGGAAAAAAATCTGTAGTGAAGAGAATAAATTCAGGAGTTAAACCAACCAACTACCTTCATGACGTCTACACCTAATTTTTCTTTCTTCCTTTCTTGTGAAGGAAGAAGAGCAATCCTGTTTCCTAGAGTTTTTGTAATAATTAACCATGGCAGATGTAAAACATTCTCAATAGGTGCTGACAGGTAGTAACGGCTACTGTTTTGCACTTTTCCTTACTGACCAATGAATGTAATGGGGTGCTGAATCACAAAGTTAGTCTAATTACTTTTCATTTTAAATACCTATGTGTGCCCTAAGTCTGTTTTTCTTAATTTTTTCATTCTTTTTGTTTTAAGCTTATAATTTACTATTATGTTTCTCCAATTTCTATTGCCAAACAAGACTATAAATCACATACAAATTCACACATAAATCAATTCACAAAACTTACACATAAAATAATTTCTCAATAATTTTCAAGGCATGAGATATATATTTGGAGAATGAGACAAAGAGGATCTCTTTTTAACTTCAAGTATGTGTGAGAACTAAAGATATCAAACGGTAAAAATTGAATAAGGAATGGTCAAAACAATATTTTATTTTCAAAATTTAATCCACACCTTTAGTTGACATCAACTATAAGTTAGCATATTTCTCATACTAAATTATAATCTAATATTTGACAAAATTGATTTACAAATGCAAAATGAGATTTAGTTAAAAGAATTTGTTAGCTTCGCCAAATTACCTTAAGTATCAATTTTATCCTCATACTTGAGATTTGATTGTACCAAATACCATGGATGTAGTCTTAGAACTTTAAGTACAATTTCATATGATAAAGTAAATAATCGAAAAGCCTATTTAAATAACTCATTGCTATACTCGACATTAGCACTGGAGATTGCCATATTAGTAGAATGTTTGCATTGTGCTAATATTTAGAGAGAAACTACGCTGTGTGAAGCACTGTGCTCTAAGAGACATTGTCTCTACGCTCACTGAAATACAGCCTACAGCAAGAATTGTGTACTGAATCAAGCTTGTCCGACCCACAGCCCATGCACTGCACGTAGTCCTGGATGGGTTTGAATGCAGTCCAACACATCTTCCTAAATTTCCTTAAAACCTTATAATTTTTTTGTGATTTTTTTTTTAGCTTATCAGCTATCATTAGTGTTAGTGTATTTTATCTGTGACCCATGACAATTTTTCTTTTTCCAGCGTGGCCCAGGGAAGCCAAATGATTGGACATCCCTCTACTAAGTAATCACACAAATGTGAAAATAAATGCATAGGATTCCATCCATTATGGTTCATGAAAGAAAGTGTAGCAAAGACTTAGAATGAGTTTTCCAGAATGACCTCTACAAGGAAACAACTTTTAACCTGAGACCTAAAGAATGAGTAAGATTTAGTCAAATGAAGGTATTCCAGGCAGAAGAAATAACCAGCGTGAAGGCTTGGAGTGGCTGTGCAGATGGAAAGTGCTGCATTCTGACTATAATGTGGAGAATTCAAGAATGTGTGGTATGGATTTATCCTGGAGAGACAGACCATAGTGGGTCCTGCTACCCACAGTTAAAAAATAAATATTAGTTTGGAACATCATTTTGATGTAACAGGCTATAAGGCATAGTAGTTATGAACAGATGCTCTACTCTAGGTAAATAATTTATTTCATTACCTCTTCCAGCTTCTAGAGCTTGCTCATCTTCCTCATCATCTCATCTTATTTTGCCATCATTGAAACCATTACATTGCTTCTCTGTGACCCTTTTTCATTAACAACCCCTCTCCACAGATATCTACCTCCCCTTCCCACCCCTTTTATCCCATCCCCTCTCCTCTCCTCTTCCCCCATACTCCCCTCTTTCCCTCCCTGACCTCAGCTGATTCATGCACTTAAAGTGGGCTCACTATGATAGTCCAGAAAATCTCACCTCAAAGTCTGTAACTCCAATCACATACATCTACAAAGTTCCCTTCGCATTATAAAAGTGACATATTCACAAGTTCCAGGGATTAGAGCACGAATATCTTTGGGAGCCATTTCTGTATACTACAACATCCCTTTCATTGAAAATTATGTGGTGGTGAGAACATTACCCCATGAGATAATCCCTCCCATACATGAAAAGGCAAGAATAGGAATTCCCTCTGATGCTAAAAGAAGTAGGCTGCCATAGGTCAAAAGCGCAATGATTGATGGATGGATGGATAGGTAGACAGATGGTAGATAGATAGATGGTATAGGGATATAAAACTCTCTCTAAATCTTCATCTCTATCTCTACCTATCACCAGAGGGATGAGAAAGAATGAAAGTATAAAAAGTCGAAGGCCAAGTGAACTTCTTGATTACCATCCTCATACATTTTTTGGTACTGTTTTTGGTGTCTACCCCAATGTAGCATTGAAGCTCTGAATTAGGTGCTAGAGGATATGAGGGAGATATGAAAGTTTTTTTAGAGCTGTAGACAGAATGTGGTTGTTTATTCCTCTTACTTCCTTACAAAAAAAAGTGTTAAGTCCATTATAGCATCTTTTGCTGAAATGAAGTAGAGGCTGGGTGCTGTGGCTCATGCCTGTAATCCCAGCACTTTGGGAGGCTGAGGCCAGCAGATCACCTGCAGTCAGCAGTTCGAGACCAGCCTGGCCAACATACAGTGAAACCCCGTCTCTACTAAAAACACAAAAATTAGCTGGATGTAGTGGCACATGCCTGTAGTCCCAACTACCTGGGAAGCCAAAGCAGGAAAATCACTTGAATCTGGAAGGTGGAGGTTGCAGTGAGCCGAGATGTGCCACTGCACTCCCACCTGGGTGACGGAGCAACACTCCCTCTCTCAAAGAAACAAAAAAATAAATAAAGTAAAAATAAAATGGAGTAGAGTGGCTACAGGAAATTATAAATGGTACCTCATGTGTTTGGGCAATGATATGACCTGGAACAGAAATTTTCCTGCTTCCCAATCCAGTGACTGGTGTAGATAATTTAAGAAAGGTAGACATTTCCATGAATCCTTGAGGGGCAGAAGTAAAGGAGTCTGTAATCCAGAGTCAGTTTCCTTTTCAGAGATGCATATTAATGAGGGACAAGAACTATGTATCAGAAGTGACAGGATGAATACCCCCCAAGGGACACATGGCTGATTTGCTGTAGGACAAAAACACAGAAAAATCTCAGGAGGGGTCTGTGGTCAGCAGAAGAGCTTTGCTGATCTTCCTATATGGCAAGCAATGAGTACTGGCTTTGCATAGAAAACAGATTGTATGTTAGTTGGGCAGTGAAAACAACAGGGATAAGTATCTACCATTAAAAACGGGGCAACAGAATCTATGATAAACTTCAACAACAACAAAAAAACAACCCCACTAAATAGTGAGCAAAGAACATGAACAGACACTTCTCAAAAGAAGATATATAAGCAACCAACAAACATATAAGAAAATTCTCAATATTGTTAATCACCAGAAATAATTTCTATTATTTAAAAGACAAAAACAAACAAACAAACAAACAAACAGATGTGGGCGAGGTTGCAGAGAAAAGGGAATGCTTATGTGCTGTTGGTGGAAAGTAAACTCCTAGTTCAGCCACTCTGGTAAGCAGTGTGAAGACATTTGAAAGAACTAAAAACAGAATTACCATTTGACCCAGAAATCCCATTATTGGATAACTCCCATCAAATAAATCATTTTACCAAATGACCATTCATATGTTTACTGTAGCACTTTTCACAATAGCAAAAATCTGGAACCCACCTAGATGCCCATCGACTGGTGGACTGGATAAAGAAAAGGTGGCACATAGACACCATGGAAGAGCATGCAGCCATAAAATGGAATGAAATCACGTCTTTGCCGCAACATGGATGCAGC
This sequence comes from Cacajao melanocephalus, assembly GCA_963573385.1. NCBI lineage: Eukaryota > Metazoa > Chordata > Mammalia > Primates > Pitheciidae > Cacajao > Cacajao melanocephalus. The sequence goes on along the minus strand of CAUYLG010006100.1, from coordinate 29,781 downwards.
TGAAGGACATTATCCTAAGTGAGTTAACACAGAAACAGGAAAACCAAGTACCATAGGTTCTCACTTATAATAGGAGCTAAACATTAGATACACATGGACATAAAGGTGGAAACAACAGTAGAGATTTCAAAAGGGCAGAGGGAAAGAGGGGCAAGGGCTGAAAAACTTCCTATTGGGTACTGGCATTCACTATTTGGATGATGGGATCAATAGAAGCCCAAACCTCAGCATTTTCCAGCATATCCATGTAACAAACCTGAACATGTGTCCCCTGAGTCTTAAATAAAAATAAATAAATAAATAAATAAAATAAAGAACAGGCAGCAAGAGGTAAGCAGGAGTCAGAAAAGAAGGTGCCAGAAAGCTAAGTACTAGGATCCCACGTGAAATTTCCTTTGAACAAAGCTGCAACTTGAGGAAGGAAAATGTGTTAAGAAGAAATTCTGAAGGATAGAGAAGTTATGAAATGAAACTGAATTTACAGAGAGAGACAGAGAAAAAAAGAAACTGTCTCAGGAGGGGTCTGTGGCCAGCAGAAGAGGTTTGCTGATTTTCCTATATGGCAACCAATGATTGTTGGCTTTGCATAGAGAACAGATTGTATGTTAGTTGGCCAGAGGAAGCAACAGGGATGAGTAGCTCTATCACCCAGGCTGGAGTGCAGTGGCGCAATCTTGGCTCACTGCCACCTCTACCTCCTGAGTTCAAGTGATTCTCCTGCCTCAGCTTCCCAGGTAGTTAGGACTACAGGCATGTGCCACTACACCCAGCTAATTTTTGTGTTTTTAGTAGAGACAAGGTTTCACACAAACAGCAGGCCTCTCCAAATCCCAACTCCATCAGTGACAAAAGGGGCTGTGGTTTCAGATGAAATCAATTTTAGAAAGAAAAAAAAAAAGTAGGGTTTTTTTTGCAAGGGAGGTCGGGGTTGTTCTGTTTGTTTTTTAGCATATCTGATCTGCTTACACTTCGGCAAACTCTTGTATGTAGCAAATTCTCTTTTGGAAAATTGAAGTCAATTGAAAAATGCATTCTGACATAAGCTTATCTTTTGCAAGACTAACAGTTGCGGCAGACCTACTTATTTGGCTCAAGGATAGTTTAATATTTTATTTAAAAGAAGTTTCCTCAATACTTGCTCCTTAACTGCATTCTGCGTCAACACCTGTCATTTCGGTTTTGGGCATCAGAGTTGTTACTGCAAATTGACCTTCAATAAGTCATATAACCTCACCCAAGACGATAAAGCTTTGAACAAATAATGTAGCTTTTCACAGGGAACACTTCAGGTCTGAGAGTAACATGCATGTTGTTTCATCATAAGATAAAGCACTGGATTTTTCTGTAGAGTTAAATTTTAAATCATCCTATTTTTTGGTAGACATTGGGCAACTTATATAATATTGTATATTAACTTTATTTTTGGACTATTTACAATGATCTGAAATTGTTGTTTGTGATATTTATAAATTTTAACACACTGTTTTCCCTTGCCTAGATCTTATCCAAAATTTTGCAAATTGTTTCCCCTCTAAATTTCCAGAGTACAAAGAAATATCAAATGGAGAAGGGAAAGAATGTATAAGATGTTCTCAGGTATCAAAATAAAATAACTATCCCTTTTTTTTTCACTACCTGGCTTGTTTACTGGATGTGAAACATACAGTTTACAATCTTCAACTTGCCTTAAGTAAAATCAGAAAGCTTAATTCTACTTACTTCATGCTACTAAAAAAATGTGAAGTTTATAAATTATATGTATAGTCTTTTATCTATTAACTAGATCCATAAGGCAAAGTGAGACAGATATATTTTTATCTAATAAATAAATTAACACATTAATAAAAAGTTTCTATAATCGTTACACTAAAGTTGCCTGACATGTTAGTTGACATCAAAACATTTAATTAGATGACATACTGCTTGCAGATCTGGTGGAACTACCAAAGAACAGGTCCCTCTACCCACTAAGACGGATTCTGCAATTGTGCCTGAAATGGTTACAGAGAAAGGGAACAATTGCTGCCTGAGCATGAAAAATCATCAATCAAATCTGAAGGCACCATCACCCTCAGTGATGCTATGTAAACACTATGAAAATGAAGTTTTCAATTAGCTTTGTCAACACTGGCATGTCTTTATTTATTTATTTTCGTTTTTTATATTTTGAGATGGAGTCTCACCCTACCACCCAGGCTAGAGTGCAGTGGCCTGATATCGGCTCACTGGAATCTCTGTCTCCCAGGTTCAAGCCATTCTCCTGGCTCAGCCTCCTGAGTAGCTGGGATTACAGGTGTGCCACACCACGCCAGCTAACTTTTTGTATTTTTAGTAGAGATAGTGCTTCACCATGTTAGCCAGGATGGTCTCAATCTCCTGAACATCCACCCACCTCAGCCTCCCAAAGTGCAGGGATTACAGGCATGAGCCACCATGCCCAGCCAACACTGGTATGTCTTAACAAAATTGCTTCAAATTATATGTTTGTATGTGCATGTGTCTAGGAAAATCACCTTTTGGGTTTTGAATCCTGAGTCCTTCTTATATCTGATGCATTAGAAGAAACTTTTCTTCCTCTGGCCACTATGCTATGTGTACATTATTGGGAGTCGGTAGGGATTTTATTAAAACCAAGTAAATGACACCTGATTTTAAATTTAAGAATAAGTGCTATGTTTGAAGTGAAACAGTATGAACACCGTTGGACTACATATTGTGTATCAATAAATTAATTTTGCAGAGATAACTCAGTCTTTCAATGTCTTTACAACATCTGGTAGCCCAAAAGAAGAAAGCTACCCTTGGTGGCCCTTTCTGAGGCTGCTATTTTATGGCATTCCTGCTGCTTTTTCTACCATGCCTGCATGAGACAGACACAGATTTTACAGAACACACAGGCCAAAGAATGGTTCTGTCTCGCTTGCTCTATTGCCAACAGTGTGACTCACATCCTGACGGAGGCAGTGAGAAGCTGGGAAGCTGGAGACTGTTTCTCTCCCTGGACCGTAACTTTCTTTGTCACCCCTCTCCCCACTTTAGAGTTGCAGTTGGTAAGTAATGACATAACAAATAAATTGTGTTTTCTGTGGAAAGTCCAATCATTTAGGGAAAAACAAGAGAAGTGTATTTCAGTTCCATCTTCATAATTAGAAAATTAGTCTTTAATTTGGCTTGGGAATTGTGCATTTGTACCTATGTGCATGTAAATGTATAGTATGTGTTTTAGGGAACTAAGACATTAGGGTTATCTGTGCTTAAAAGTAAGTTCATACATTTACTAGCCATGGGAAAGTAACTCACTTTTTCTGGGCCTAAATTCTCTAATCTATTACATGAAGCATGGTTCAGTGTCATTAATTTGGGTGGTTGTATAAAATAATATAGCAACAACTATTTATCGAGCACTTACTATATGCCCAGCACAGCCTGTTTTACATTTAGTATCTCATTTTACCTCACAAAAGTATTTAGTTAATATTGACAAATGAACAATTTTTTAAAACTTGAAAACCTAACCTTTAGTTAAGGCAAATTCTGATATACCGAACACACAAAAGTGAATCAGTGACCACAGAACATTTTTAGAGTTTTGAGCAAGTAACACTGAACATTCTTTTAGATATGCAGTTCAATAACTGTATCAAGCCAACTGATATTTTCAACAGTTCCCCTTTATGAAGTCAGCGACTATATCAACAAGATTTGCAAATGCAGAGACCACAGAAAATTGAAAAAAATATCTATTTTTATGGTTCAGATATATTATAAAAACCTTGACCAGAAGGTCTCAAGAAAGTAGGGAGGAATTTGCACTTTTCGAGTTTATCATTTAATTCAGAATCCTGTATAGAGTACTTGATTAAGGCGATAAGGCTGTGTCTGGAAGGCAGAGACTCTAGTTAAACAAGCAGTAGGTTCCCGGTGTCACTCTAGGCACTGTAAGTAATATTCTTTTATAGATTCTTACATGGCTCAGAGGATTAAAGCTTTATCTTTTAAAATAACTCTGATATCTCTATGGTAGTTAACACCTAGCCCAATCTGATCTTCTAACACTTAAAACTTTTCATGGGAAAATTAAAAATATATATTTGGCATCGAAGTATATTAAAGCGATTCCTTAGAACCTACAAAGATTAGTACGTTAAATCTCAATTATTTTCTCTGTTAACCACCAATTCTAAAAATGGAAAATTTGGCTTTTATAATATAAATATATATTTGATCAATTATCAGAACATGCTTTTTAAATAGATTAAAAGAATATTTTTGGAAAAGAAGGATGATTCAAAAATGCTTATATCTTTATCTTTTTTTAAAGATGGGGTGTGGATATCTTTCCTATACAGAACATTAAGAAGTAAAAATCTCAATTGTCCACTTCAGGAAAGAAAATATCACTTTATTCTTTTATTTTCTTTTTCTTTTTTTTAAAAAAACTATTTCTATACTATACACATTCCCTAAACACAAGCAATGCTATTTTAAGTTTGATGATTTTATTGTTTTGTTTTTAGAGACAATAAGCTATAAGGAAAATGAAGCTGGGCATGGTGGCTCAATGCCTGTAATCCCAGCATTTTGGGAGGCCAAGGGAGGAGGATTGCCTAAACCCAGAAGTTCAAGACCAACCTGGGCAGCATAATAAGTAAAACCCTATCTCTACAAAAAATAAAAATAAATTTAAAAAATATCCAGGCATGGTAGCACATGCCTATAGTCCCAGCTACCCGGGAGTGTGAAGTGGGAGGACAGCTTGATCCCAGGAGGTCTAGGCTGCAGTGAACCATGATTGCACCACTGCACTCCAGCCTAGGTGGACAGAGTCAGACCCCGTCTCAAGTCAAAAAAACAAGGAAAGGAAAATGCAGAATTCAGCCAGTTTTCTGAAGAATATTATACTCTAAAGCCATTAGTTTAAACACAAAACACAATCAGTTAAGCAGGCCAAACAAGGCAGGCCAGCATGAAGTTATATTCTTCACCCCATGAAAAGCAGTATGATTACCTACTAATTGTCTAATCAGCTTACGTTTTACATAAATCAATTATCTTCAGTTAAAGACTCTAGGGTTCTACCGTGAACACTCAGTATTCCGGATCCTACAGGCAGGTTATCTCGGAAGATTATCTTATAGAAATACTTAATTCATTTGACACTACTGGCATTAACTTGAAATATAAGCAGTTTCCTCAGACTAACAAGAAAATCTTAGGCATTGTGTATCCTTTTCTGAGTCTAGGTTCTGAATGTTCATGTCCTCTCAAAATTCATATTTTGAAGTTCTAATCCCCAATGTGATGGTATTAAGTGGTGGAGACTTTGGGAGGTGATTAGGAGATGAGGGGTAGAACCCTAACGAATAGGATTCGTGCCCTTATAAAACAACATTTAAAGGTTTGCTTCCCTTCTCTGTTCTCTGCCATGTGAGGTTACAAGAAGATGGCCATCTGCAAACCAGGAAGCAGGCCCTCACCAGACACTGGACCTGCCAAAGCCTTAATCTTGGACTTCACAGAATACAGAACTGTGAGAAACGTAAGTTTGTCTTTTAAGCCGCCCAGTCTATGGTAATTAATTACAGCAACCTGAACTAATGAAGGAAAAGATAATTGTGCCATTCCATGGATAGAAATTTGAGGCACATATTTTCAAATTCAGCCTTAACAACATGAATATCATTTATAGTTATGATTTATGATCTAATAAATTTTAATCTTCTGTATCTAATAATTCTAAAACCTACCTCTTAAAGAAAATACAGTCTCAGCTCAATTATTTAAGTGAAAACAGGACTTGCATTTTAGTTATATTTATATTCATTTATTTTTCTAATTCCTTATGCTTTCTGAACAGTTTTATTTCAAGGAGTATAGAAAAATAAATTGTTGAAATGTTAATTGAACATATAGGTGTTCTTAAGGCTTTTGTTAAAGTAATATTCACTTTAGCTATAAAACAAATTTACAATGGTGAACAACAATGTGAATGTGCATATATATATATAATGTGTTTATATGTACATTCAAATTGTTGTATGCATGTATTTTTATGACCTCTCAGTTGACAGAGCAAAGGCATATGCGTGCATATATATATATATATGTATATCCATGATATTTAACACCTAGCCCAATCTAAAAACATTTGTTTTATAGCTAAAGTGAATATTACTTTAACAAAATCCTTAAGAACACACACACACACACACACACACACACACACAAACACACACATATATATATATAAGCCCTTGCTCTGTCAACTGACAGGTCATAAAAACAATATCGACCCAGTAAGAAGAAGCACACCTCGTGTCCATCTCCTGATATATAACACTATTCTTTAATAAAAGAAACTAGGGCTCCTCAGCTCATTCTAGGGCTAAGGAATACACAAAATGAGTCTGGAGCATCTTGTAGGCATTACCGGAAAGTAAGAACATTTTTAAAAACAAACCAACAAACACTTCAATGGTGGAATATGTGAGTGTGACACAGAGCCAACTCTAGAGCTCTTAATGGCCAAAGCGGGAACAATCTGAGCAGAAACTAAAGTAGTATTGAATTACAACCCAAGTACAAAATAAATATCTAGACGTCCTTATGGATATAAATAATTGAGTAAATAAATAAGTGGGGGAAGAGGAATATCTTATGCAGAGTCTTTCAAATAATATATGTAGATGCCCTGTCCTCAGGGGAATAGGTAATAGTACCACACTCTGTAAGTGTGGACTGGGTATAGTGACTTCCTTCCAAAAAGGACAGTTTGAAACAAGGGAGGAAATGGGAACTTTGTAGTGGAGAAACCTGATGAATACTATCGCACCCAGGTGATCATCAACAGTGTTAAGTCATGTAGATAGCAAGCACCCATCGCATGATATAATGAGAATGGCACTTCATTTCTTCCTCCAAAAACTCATAATCTAAGTCTAATCATGAGAAAAACACTGGACCAATTTCTACTGAGAGATATCTGCAGAATCCTTGACCACTGCTCCTCAAAAAATGTCACAGTTATCCAAAACAAGATAATTCCAGGAAACTGTCACAGCCAAAGGGAGCCAAAAGAGAAATGACAACAAAATACAATGCAGTATCAGAGATGGGAACAGAGCAAAGACACTAGGCAAAACTAAGAAAATCTATATCCAGTATGAACCTTAGGTAATAAGAACATACCAATATTTATCAATGGTAACAAATATACCATCCAAATGTAAGATGCTAGCAATAGGGGAAATTGAATGTGTGGTGTACGGGAATTCTGTACTAGCTTTGTAATTTTTCTGTAAATCAAAAAATATATTAATAATATTAATAATATATTTGTGAAAAATGAGTTTAGGTTAAGTAAAATGCAGCGCTGCCCTCTCCTCTAAAAGCATTTTTAACCATGAATTCAACTAGGGACCTGGCTGTAAGTTCCTCTTCCCCATAGATTCTTCTCTTTCCAGCCAAGTGTATGCGTCCTCTGTTACTTCTATAATTCTTTGCATACACTTCTACTAAAACATTTATAACCCGACTAATGATATTCATTTTCTTTCCTCTCCTTCTAAATACTTTACTACTTCAGGGAGTTAATAAAATCAATCCATCTTTATATCTGCAAACTTTACATAGCACAGTACCAAAGACATACAAGAAATAAAAACATTTGTCGAATGTCTTCATAAATAAATAAATACACATACAATGCTTTAAACCTAAATATACTCATAGAAAACAAGTATTTTTTAATCATTCACAATATGTGTTAAATTGTTGTAGAGTTGTAAGTTACATGGCTTTGATGAAAATTCCTCATCTGTCCAAACTTTAGTCAGGCTCCTAAAGTTTCTCTTAAGAAAAGTTTATTTTAAAATGCCATTTGTAAGAATAGCAAAAGATACAATTTACCAAGGAGTAAAGATAATAAATATGTATTGATATTTTAAGACTTTGGCAGAAACTCAAAGGAATAAAATAAGACCTAAGAAATATATGCAGAGGAAGACTAAAAATCATAAAACTAGATATTTCACAAATTAATTTGAAATTAATCCAAATTACAATTGCATTTTCTTCAAAAATCCTATAAAATTTATCCTAAATTTCTTGTGGAAAAATTTGAAAACCAATAATAAAGTTTGACCAAACAAACAGAATAAACTGGTTTGAACATACCTATAGTTATTTGCATTCTTCATATATGCCAGAAGTGGCATTGGGAAGTGGAGGACAAAGTATGGGTTATCTTATTCTAAGATAATTGCCCCTTCATATGGGTGGGGGGTAATACATTAAATTATATCTCTGCCTCACACCAAACTGAAAATAGTTATAGGTAAATTAATACTCAAATATGGAAATGCGAACATCATAATTGAAAATAATCAAAATAATTTCCAACACACAAAGTGAGAGAAAATGTTCACCTGTAGGTAAAAGGGAACATGGCAATGACATCTATAGCTATCCACTCAAATAATATTTCCTGGATGTAGCCTCACACTAAGTTGGAAAAGATAATACAGCAACAGAAAAGCCTTTATAGAGATGTTTAAAAGTTTCCTCTTGACATTAAAGATATTAAACATGTTTACACTAATGTGCAAATTGTTAAACACTGCGCCAGTTTCAAACCTGTTCTTCTATATTATCAGGTTTGTGATAAGGGGGTCGTGACTGTAAGCCACACTTTTCCTCTGCCAACTGACTCTCTCTTAGGCTGTGACGATCGAGAGAAGTCGGGAGGCTGGAAACATGGAGAAGGAAGGAACACACAGCCTTCCTGTTTGCTTCCTTTTTCTGTCCTTCTTTGTTTTCTTTTTCCTTCCTGTCAGTATTGCCTTTGTCACTTTTTTTTCAGCAATACTTTATTGTCATTTTCAGTTTTCAAACAATTACAAAACTAGCCTTATGTGTATTCTCAGAGATGACAGTGCCAGCTAGCTGGGGCCCTGGCTGGCAAGGTCTGCGTCCCTGGTCAAGGGATCCCTTTTTCAAGCTTTAAAGCATCAGTAATTCACCACTCCTCTTGATAACTGCTACCCATTGTTTCAGTTGGTGTAATATTGCTGTGTTCCATTTTTTCATAGCTGTTTAATGATTCCTTACACTGAATTAACTCAGCTAAAATAATTGTCTTTTTTTTTCTCCCTGCAACATTACTGATCCAACAGTTGTGTTTTAAAGGTTGACTTGGTTTTAAGAATATTTTTCTTACATTAATAATTTTTTGTTATCTATTTCTAGAAACCTACATAGAGTACGTGTTTCTGTTTCTCCCTTAGCAAAACCTAAAAAAATAGATGCAAAGATGTAGTGAGCTTTTAGGTATTCTATATAAAGACATCTATTAATTCTACTGAACATACTTGTCAGCTATTTAAACTGTTGTTCATGTGGAGCATTTGATGTCAAGAAGGAAAGTTATGGACCCAAAACAAGTCAAAGAAACAGGTTGAATTTTGGCATCAATATAATTTACCAATATCTTGATGATCAGGAAGAAGCTTGACTATTACACAGTTCAATTCATATGATGAATTCTGATACACAGTGACACTTCTTAAATTGTATGTTACCTAATTGAGCCCTTCGCAACATGAGCTTTTATTAGTTTATGAGAAGATATAATATTTTTAAATTATATAATTCAAAACAGTTTAAAGACTTTTTGTGAAATTATTATATTGACTCCTTAATTTTCCTGCATGGCTGTGCTAATTAAATTTTAGTCTTTCAAGCATATGTTATAATGTAGTGCACTGGCATATAAAATTTTATGAAGGATTCAGTGTTCATAATATTCTCGTAGGATCCACTGTACCACCGATTTAAACTAATAATGCTGAAAAAGATGTTTACCTTCAAGATCCCTATGGCACTTTAAAAGATCAATCAACTTGGCACTTTTGAAAATTTAAATTAAATTGATGATGTCTCATTACGCTCTCTTTGATGATTATGTTTGCACAGAAGCAGAACATAAATATTAAGAAAACTGGCTCTGAAAAGCTAACTAATAGAAAACATGATAGATGCTGAATGTAGACATTGTGACTTTTGTTCATCACTGATAGAATAATCAATCATTTTAATTATTTTTTCATTTATATCTGAAGAACAGCTTATGAACTAAAAAATTTTAAAATAAGAGGAAAGGAAATGTAACTGACTTTTAAATATTAGGAAATGTATATGATTGTTTGTAATACTCATTCATTGTTCACATAATAATTTTCAGAATAAGTCCAGAATTATGTAACTTGTGGATAATAAACTCTAACATAAGCACGTATCTACATTTTTCTATATATCAAAATATAAATGATGCTTCTAAAATTGTGTATTTTAAAAACATAAGTAATTATTGACCAATATTATAGTTCAAACAATTAACATTTTGTACATATCACTTAATGGTAATTTAGTCCCTTTAAGTTCATTCACATAGTTTGAAGTAGGAAAAATAATCATCTTAATTGATGAAAAAAGGGCATTTTCTAAAACTGAATATCCATTTTTGTGTAACAAATAGTAAATTAGTAACCAAATCCAACAGTGCATCAAAAGATAATACATCACGATCAAGTGGGTTGAATCCCAGAGATGCCGAGATGGTTTAACATATGCAGGTTAATAAATATGATACATCACATAAACAGAATTAAAAACAAATACTGTGTGATCATCTCAATAGACGTATAAAAAGCATTTGATAAAATCCAGCATCCTTTATGATAAAAACCCTCAACAAACTAGGCATAGAAGGCATTTACCTCAAAGTAATAAAAGCCATGTATGACAACCCACAACCAACATCATATCAAATGGGGAAAAGTTGAAAGCATTCCCCCTGAGAACTGGAACAAGACAAGGATGCCCACTTTAACCACTTCTGTTCTACATAGTACTAGAAGTTCTAGCCAAAGCAATCAGTCAAAAGAAAGAAATAAAGAGCAGCAAAAGTGAAAAATAGGAAGCCATAAACTGTAGCTGTTTGCTGTTGATACGATCATATACCGAGAAAACCTAAAGTCTCATCCAAAACGCTCCTAGATCTGCAAATGAATTCAGCAGTCTCTAGTTACAAAACCAATGTACACAAATCAGAAGCACTGCTATACACCAACAACCAAGCTGAGATACAAATCAAAAATTCAATCTCATTTACAACAGCTTCAAAAACACCAAAATCAAAAACAGAACCTAGGAATATACTCAACCAAGAAGGTGAAAGACCTCTACAAGGAAAACTGCAAACACTACCAAAAGAAATCAGAGATAACACAAACAAATGGAAATGTGTCCTATGCTCACTGATAGGAAGAATCAATATTGTGAAAATGACCATACTGCCCAAAGCAATCTACAGATTCAATGCAATTGCCATCAAAATGCCATCATCATTTTTCACAGAACTAGAGAAAAACAATCCTAAAACTCATTTGGTACCAAAAGCATAGCCAAAGCAATACTAAGTAAAAGAACAAATCTGGAGGCATTGCATTATCAGATTTCAAATTATACTGCACGGTTATATTTACCAAAACAGTATGGTATTTGCATAAAAATAGAAACATATGCCAGGTGCACTGGCTCATGCCGGTAATCCCAGCAATTTGGGAGGTTGAGGTGGGAGGATCACCTGAGGTCAGGAGTTCAAGACCAGCCTGGTCAACATGGTGAAACCCCATCTCTACTAAAAATACAAAAATTTAGTTAGGTGTGGTGGCAAGAACCTATAAACCCATCTACTCAGGAGGTTGAGGCAGGAGAACCACTTGAACCCAGGAGGTGGAGGTTGCAGCGAGCCAAGATAGTGCCACTGAACTCCAGCCTGGGTGACAGAATGAGACTCTGTCTCGAAAAAATAAATAAATAAATTTAAATAAATAAATAAATAAAATAGATAGACCAATGGAATAGAACAGAGGACCCAAAAATAAAGCCAAATACTTATAGCCAATTGATCTTTAAAAAACATGCAAAAACATAAAGAGGAGAAAGAACACCTTATTAAATAAATGTTGCTGGGAAAACTGGCAAGCCAGAAGTCAAAGAATAAAACTGGATACCTATCTCCCACCTTCTACAAAAATCAACTCAAGATGTCAATGACTTAGATCTAAGACCTGAAATCAAAATTCTAGAAGATAGCATTAGGAATGCTTTTTTGGACATTGGCCTCAGCAAATAATTTATAACTAAGACCCCAAAAGCAAATGCAACAAAAAAGTAAATAAATAGGACCTAATTTAAAAAAACCTTCTGCACCACAAAAGAAATAATCAGCAGAGCAAACAGACAACTCACAGAGTAGGGGGAAATATTTGCAAACTATGCACTGGACAAAGGACTAGTACCCAAAATCTACAAGAAACTCAAACAAATCAACACACACACACACACACACACACACACCATCAAAAAGTGAACAAACGACATGAATAGACATTCCTCACAAGATACACAAACAGCTAACAAACATGAAAAAATGTTCAACATCACTAATCATAAGGGAAATGCAAATTAAAAACACAATGAGGTTCCACCTTACTCCTGCAAGAATGGCTATAATTAAAAACTCAAAAAACAATAGATGTTTGAGTGAGTGAACTGAAAAGGAAGCACTTTTGCACTGGTAGTGGGAATGTAAAGTAGTACAACCACTGTGGAAGACAGTATGGAGATTCATTAAAGAAATAAATGCAGGGCCAGGTGCAGTGGCTCATGCCTGTAATCAGCAATTTGGGAGGCTGAGGTGGGTGGATCACGAGGTCAGGAGATCTACACCATCCTGGCCAACAGGGTGAAATCCTGTCTCTACTAAAAACACAAAAATTAGCTGGGCATGGTGGCAGGTCTCTGTAATTCCAGCTACTTGGGAGGCTGAGGCACGAGAATTTCTTGAACCAGAGAGTTGGAAGTTGCAGTGAGCCAAGATGACACCACTGCATTCCAGGCTTGGCCACACAGCAAGACTCCATCTCCAAAAAAAAAAAAAAAAAGGAAATAAAAGTAGAACTGCAATTTGATCCAACAATCCCAGTACTGGGTATCTAATGAACGAGAAAGGGTTATTGTATGAAAAAGACCCATTACACGCATGTTTATGGCAGCATAATCTGCAATTGCAAACATGTGGAACCAACCTAAGTGTCCATCAACCAATGAGTGAATGAAGAAAATGTAGTTAACATACACCATAAAATACTACTCAGTCATAAAAAGGACAAAATAATAATACGAAATGATTATACAAAATAATAATATATTTTGCAGCAACTTGCATGGAGCTGGAGGCCATTAGAGTTAGTAATTCTTTAAGGTAAACTTTCTGTGTTAAAATTATTCTCTGCTGTCTCCTCATTAGCCTTCATTGATATACAATAAGTATGATTTTTCTCCTTTTATTTTTAATTTATATGTGTATTTTAAGTGGGTTTCCCATAGAAAGTATATACTTTGTTCTTTTCTTTTATATATATATATATATATATATATATAAAACTTTGTTCTTTTCTTTTATATATATATATATATATATATATATATATATATACATAAAATGACGTGTTTGACCATGCATTTTTAGTGTAATTTATTAATATGGGTGGATTCAAGTCTATCATCTTTCTTTGTTTTCTCTTTTCTCCATGTGTTTTTTGTTACTTGTTTTCCTTTTTCATACCTTCTTTTAGATTAATTGAAGATTTATTGAATTCCACTTGGCTCTACTTTTGACTTATTGTTTAATAATACTAATTTTAAAAATCTGGTATAGTCTTCTAGTTATTTATGATGTGAAGAGAAATCCAGTTCTTATTACTACATCATAGTGGAAAGTTGAAACCTAAAAGGGACTATTTATTGCATGTTGTCTTTTAAGTTTTATATAAAAGAATAAATATTCAAAAATAAAATAACTAATACATAAACTGATAAAAGCCAAAATTATGAAATAATAGGAACAGCTGGATAACAGGCCCTATGAAAATTTATAGTACATTAAGACAAAGGATAAAACCATAAATCAGTTTCCATAGGTGTAGGACCAGAATAACACATTATTTCATTTAACTGAATACAGAATCCAGAATGAGAAAGTGGTATTTGTGAGAACTTTATAGATGCAAAAAGCAGCAGTTTAATGGGTTGGAATGAGTTACTTATTGCTCTTACAACTGGTTGTAAAATTGAAATAAAATGAAGTCAGACCTTCATGTCTACCTTATTTATAAAAATAAATTTGAAAATTTTTAAATGTTTTATTTGTTTATAACCATATAAAAATATTTTTAAGAACATCTAAATCCAGTGTAAACTAGAGTTTGGAAGAATGTTACTAACTCTATTAATTCACATAGGCTAGATTGTGCTATTATAAAAATTGCAAAACCTTAATGGTTATAAAAATAAAGGCCTATATCTTGTTACACTGTACTTTCATCGAAGGCTGTCAGTGACACTTATCACCCTGACACCAGAGCTTAGTGAAAATAATCATCATAAATGATACTGATTTTTGTAGCACACTAGCTCCAGATACTTTTTCCCAGAAATCTGACTTGCCTTTTCTGCTCACAGTTTATTTGCCAAAATAAGTCACATACCAATGCGTAACTTTAAAAAATGAAAGTGGGAAGTAAAGTTCAAGTTTCAATGGGAACTGGAAATGCTTGTTCAATATTTCTCAGGAACACCTCACAAACAAACCCGGAATCTCAAAAACTCTATTTGGGAAAATACATTACTGACTCTCGAACAAAATATATAACGAATAATTTATCATCATTATTATCTCTGATGCGAAGAGTAATTCCAAGTTTGCAAGAAACAAAAACAAATGCTCTCAGTCCCATTAAAATTGAACAAAAGATAACAATAAGGCCTCCACAGCGATCAAATCTCAATGTCCAATAAATTTATATAAAGAATCTGAAGTTTAGTCTCATGAGGACAATAAATACTAAATTATCAATGAGATAGATCATCCCCTCTGAATGAAAACAAAATGAAAAGAATTATTCAACTATGCCCAGTAGAGATACGAAGAAAATTTGCTGACAAAAAACATAAATTTTACCACCTTATTGAAAAACAGCATCTATTAAATTAAACATAAAATCTCACATACGACGCAGCAATGTTACTTCAAGGAACCCACCCCACGGGGATAAAGGTAATGATTGAGGAAGGCCTGTTGCTATGGACTGTAGTATGTTATTTCGGAATTCTTATGCTGAAGGCCTAGTCCCTAGTATGTAACTATATTTGGAGATAGGGCCTTTAAAGAGGTACTTAACGGTAAATGTGGTCATAAGAGTGGGGCTCTAATCTAATATGACTGGACTCTTAAAAGAAAAGAAAGAGGGCTATGACCACATGTTGAAAAAGGGTATATAGAGACATCCACGAGGCATGACTCATGCTTATCAGTTGTGTAATTCTAAAAGGCTAACAAGTTTAAAAAAATAAGCAGTTAAAAAAACTCTCTGATTATTCTTCAACTTCGCTATTGAAATATTTGCAGGAGAAATTGAATTCGTATAGCAATGGTTTCTTATCCTTTGAACATCAATAAATCAGCAAATTTTATTCATCCTTGTTTGAAAAATTCAGAGGTCAGAGGTAAAGTGACAATAGTTACAAATTTTAAAAGATAAATTTGGACTAAATAAGTTGAACAACACTTGAGAAGACAATTTACATTATCTCTCAATGTCAGTAAAATGAATACACATATAATTAGTTGTATCTAGAATGTTATAAACCGTATTTCATAACCAAATACAATTTATGGGAGTTAGAACGGACAGTGTGATATGCGATTTATTTTCTTATCCAATAATTTTGATCTATGATCTTGTTTAAAAAAACTCACTATGAAGGAGAAACATTTTATCCTTTCCCAAGAGTGTCCTGGTAAAGAAACCAGCTAAAACCACTTTCAGATGAGGTAATTTAAACACACAAGAAACAGAGAGAGAGAGAGGAGAGAGGGAAAGATAAAGAGAAAAGATTTCATTTTAATTATCATAAAATAAAAAATACAGAAATATAGATGATCACACTGTGTGGTGATTTTTTTATACTGCTTTAGAGTTCACCCACTTTTTATTCCCAGTTATTGTATTTTGTTGTAAAATTTTCATGTGCTTCTTTTCCATATCTTCTCTTTCTTTTCATGTGTTTATTTTCATTCCTTTTCATTCGATTTAATTATTTCATAATTGCTCTGTGCTGACTTTGGCCTGTTTGATGCTCTTTTCTGCAGATTTCTCTACAGTAGATATCCAAAGAGCTTCTGAGACCTCTGCTTTCTGCTTACTCCTATTTCAGGTGGTAACAGGGCTATGATCTGTGAAAATCCTTCTATCCCCGTTTGTACTTTCACTCAATTAAATGTACTTAACCTATGTTTCTCTCTCTAGAGGCTCCTTTTGACAACTAATTATCTAATTCAAACTGATAAGACACCGAGTTGTTAAACCTCCCAAGTCATATACTTTGATTTAACAAAGATTTTTCTGAAGGCCACGTTGTAACTCAAAGGAATTTCCGTAACAGGAATGTCAGGCACAATGCCAGACCTATTGGGAGCAGAGTTATTGAAAAGATTGATTTTGTGCTCAAAGGGTCCAGTACCTTATAACTTACAATTTATATGTGTTCTCTGGCCCTGATTTAAGGATACTTTTCTACTCTCACATATCAGGTAACCAGAATACTTTTTGGGGAAAGTCGGCATCCATGCCCCATTGATATGTATTGGTAGTGTTTTGAAGGCAAGACATCACTGAAAAATAAAAGCTTTTCCCCAGCATGTACTCTACCTTCTCCTCTTCCCTATTTTAAATGCACTAAAACTTATTTTAATTTTTATAATAAACTTTCCTGAAATTTTGATAGAACAAAATAGAAGTCTGGGGTATTTTTTAATACTAATGGCTGTAGTCCATTAAAATCAGTGTTTTTAGCCACTAGTTTATAGTTTTGTTTTTTCTTGGTTTTTTTTTTTTTTTTGCTTGAGAAAACCTATACAGGCATGTTTTCGTAAAACTAAATAAATAATAAACTAACAAAAAACTAATTTTTAAAGGGAACAGAAACCTAAGGTATTCAAGAGTCAGTCATATCACCTTTCTCTACGTCCGCACTTGCTTCCTCAGTTATTGACTTCCTCCTTCTCTTCTACTTCTTTCACTCCCTCCTTTTTTATCTGCCTCATTTCTCTCTGATACCTTCTTTGCTTTTTCCTTTTCTACTTCATCTCACTTCCTCATATGTTTTAACAGAAGACAATCTTAGCCATTGATCATTCATCTCTGTCTTATACTTACCTATAAGAGAAGAGTGATTTGCAAGCCATAAACTCATGAAAATCATAAATTATCTGAATTATCTGGCATTGTCATGCTTGCTTTGGATACTTCCCTATCCTTCACAGAACTTGGGTTTATGTCCAAGCATCATGTACCTAAATATAAATTATCTTACACTTGGAACCTAACCTTAGCCTGAGTTTTCCTCTATTCAATAGACTTATTTGTAGATTCTACATCTTTTGAAGCAGACGGATGTGTTTCAAATTATTTCCATTAAGAAAGCATAAACAATAAATGCCTTTAATAGGTTTTTGAAGTTACTGGTACACATATCTTAGAACTGGGCAATATTTTTCTCCAGCCTTCTATAATTAACACATTATTGTTAAAAGAAGACTGAATTCATCTTAACTAACTGTTCTAATAATAATTGATACTTTTATTGGGCCCCTACTATGTCCAAGGCCCCATATTAGGAAAATTATATAGGCTTCAATGCAAACAACAAACTTATAAAGATAGGTTTTAGAAAGTCATTTTAAGTATTGAGGAAATTAAGATTTGCAAGAGTTACGGTATTTGTCCAGAAGTTACAGCTGCAAATGGCAAAGCTGGAATGGTACTAGAATTCTATCTAACCTGTTCCATTTCCTTCGATTGCTTTATCAATTGTGAAACAGAACCAAGTACAAATTGTGACAACACTTCAGAGCTTATCCCAAAATCTTGCTTTAAATTTGCATCATAGAGTGAACTTGGTAACTAGAACTGCCTATATATGTCCAGCAATGTGAGGGGTAGCCACTCCAAGTTGCAGGTCTGAGTATGTCTTTCTGAATGATGAAAAGAGCTTGTTCTCTTTGCTCTTTTCTTCGCTGCTACCCCTCCCCCATTTTTCCTCTGGACAAGAGGAAAGGAGAGACAACGTTACCGATTTCACCCAATGTGTCTGCATGATCGGCTCTGCTGAAGGTTTCAGCAGGGGAGTAGATTGAATGTAACCGCAAAAATCAGATTTGAGGATTATCTATGGATTTCATTTTCTATCTTCCCCCAATATAATAAAAAGTTGGCTATATCTATATCAAATTTATTACCTCTCTTAACTAGTTTATTTATTAGGATTTCTATAATACTCCCTCTCTAGATATGCTGAAGCATTTTAAAATGTAACATCTTGAAATGTGAAAATCAGGACTTTTTAAATGGCTTCTTGTAGAATGTTTTTATGTGATCATATATAAGGTGATCAAGAGGATTCTAGATGTTAACTAACAAATTTAAGAATTGAATTTTTATCTTTAAATATGACATCATCACATTAAACTGAAGTGATTTAATAACATACTAAGTTTAACTTTACTTTTTATTCTCCATTGTATTGTATTTCTAATTTGATAACTTTGGAATTAGCTACAGAATTGAATGTTATTTTACACAAGTTGCACAAGGCAGAAATGTATAGATGTGCATATTTCAAGAAAAATAATTTTAAGCACATATTCATCTATTTAATAAATCTAATTTTATCAATATCATATTGTTTCTAACATAAAGACATTTGACAGAGAGAAAACAGGCCAAAAGACCTTTAAAATAAACCCAAGTGAGAGAGGTTGATTAGATAAATTAAGAAAAATTATATTTTTAAAGAATTATTTTACGTGGTATTCATTTGTAAGCTTCCTTATTTTCAACCTCAATTTTGCTCATATAAACACATATTAGAAAAAGCCTTAGCATTAGTTTACAGATCAAATTAAATTCAACCATTGCTGCCTTTGAAGCTTATCCATTAAAAATGTATATCTATCTGATCCATCCACTTTTTACCAGCACTATGTGAAAACAGGCTTGATCATTTAAATTTTCTTAACATCTGCTTCCTGGTCTTTAAAACAGGATAATAATCACCAATCTGTTCTATGCCAAAAGTCATTTCAGGACTGAAGACGCTGACAGAAATAAAAATGCCTTGAAGACCTATAGGCAAACTAAATCTTTATTCTCAGTACAAGTTTTTTTTGATGGTCACTGAAATGAAATTTCAAATAAACAATTGTACTTTCAGTCAATCATCAATTAAAATATATGACACATTCTCACATGCATTTCTACAAAACAGTCGTTGAAAACTTTGGTAGTACTTTATGCGATTATAAGGTCACAGCATAGAATACACCTTTCTATTCATACTGTTTGTCAGTAGAGCAATCAATATTCATAACAAAATATAAGAAGAATGATTTCTGAAGGTAAAAGTTGTCAGTGTGAGTAGATAAAGTAAATACTGGTATATTTTCTTTACATATATGAATAAAAATCAAGAATGACTTCTCTTCATAATTATATATGAAAGTATAAAATATCTTCCCAGATATTAAATAAGCACAGAACTTATGTGAAATAATATTTTATTTATCTCTAATTTAGACATATGACAAAGGTTTGTGTCTGGGGAATAGTCAAATAGATTCAACAAGAAAAGCAAATTGTGCTTGTTATATTTTATGAGTACCAACAACATCTGTCATAGGATGTATTTTTTATAATCAACAGCTTTGTTTTATACATCTCCTTTTACTATAATGATTATGTAGTACCTCTTTTATAAATGTTTCTAATATGCTCAGAAAGAATGACTCTCTTTCTACTGTATTTTATATATATATATGTATATAAAATATTTTTCATAGGAATGTGTTGTTTATGTATATATCCTATATCCTCCAGCTGAAACAGATTGGATTCTTTGAGATCCGTGACAGTGATTGTTTTTTTTTAATCAGGAGATTAAAAACCCCATTTCCAAGATTCAAAGGTTCCTAAAATGTTTGCATGCTTTCAGCAATTAAAACCATTTCTGTTAGAGTCAAGGTCCCCAAAATATGGCTAACCTACAAGACAATATGACTAATAATGTTAGATATTAATGATACAGCAAAAAGAGAAAACTGAAATTTATTTCAAAAATTTTATTTTATAGGGGCACTGAATTATCTAAGAAAAACTTTAAAATATGTTATTAAAATATACATTTACTACTAAAATACTGAAAACACAAGTTATTTTTATTTACTTTCTAGTAATATTTCCAAGAGTGATTTAAATCAACATGATTTCTTTTTAAACTTATTTATTTTGATTTTAGGGCTTACAAAATAAAGATTTCGTTACCTAATAAAACTGTTTATGTAGTGCCCAATGAATGCAGAGAGAGAGAGAGAGAGAGAGAGAGAGTGTGTATGTGTGTGTGTGTGTGTGTGTGTATTCCTGGTGTGAAACCACTCAATAGACTCTTCTGAACATACTGATAAAGAACCATCATTAGTAAATGTTTATAAATTGAAAGAAAACAAAAAAGGTTTTATGTAACTGAAAATCATCTTTTAGAAATCGTTTATGCAGGAGGAATTAAAATATAAAATGAGATCTTCACAATATTTTACCAGGGAAAAACCCATTTAGAAAATATTTTATTAGCTAACTGATATATTGAAATGAATGATTTTCTTTCTTAGCTTTCCATTAGTATGAAAATGGGAGCAGTTTGAGCCTTGATTCGTGGGTAGAAAGAAATTAAAGTTACTTTTTCAACCTTGAATTTACCTGCGAGGTAGAATGAACGTTCTAATTTCTTGAGGAATTGAAATTATTTATGTATGGCACAGATGTAATGGATCCTGGTGCATTCTGTAAGTAGAAAGCAAAACTGACTCTAAAGGAGTATTTTCCTCTGAAGTACTAATGGAATGTTGTTGACAATGGTAAAAATCAATCATTAATTTTCTTATAATTTCTGAAATGGCTCAGTAGAATTTAATAAATTATGTCATCTCTAAGGCTTGGTTCCACAGCCTTAATTTAGTGGTACGAATCTAGAGATTATATTTTCACATATTTAGATATGCTTTGCAGAAGTCAACAAATGTTTTTTTGTAAAAGACCCAATAGTAAATATTTTAGGCTTTGTGGACCATATATTTGTTGCAATTACTCGACTCTATTGTTTTATGGAAAATAACCACTGATAAAACTCAGATGAATGGGCATGGCCATGCTCTAATAAAACTTTATTTACAAAAACAGGAAACCTGCCTATAGCCTGTGATAATCCCCTGGATTTAAATATGTCTCTGCTAATATAACTAGAAAGTCTAATCCTTTGAAATATACCTTCTAGTCACTCACCCCCAACTCCTGTCAACATCAGACATATAAAGTTCCATTAAAATTATATTCATATTATAACATTTTGATATACTTAGTATTGTTTAGTGTACTCTAATATGCCTTTTCATAATAGGAAATGTGAGTTTTAAAAGAGAAAATTTAGGTAAGATTGTTCTGTAATGAATGTGTGCAAGTATTAGTCAGAGTTCCTAAAATGATGGAACTAATGGGACAGATGAATATGTAAAGGGGAGTTTATTGGGAGAACTGACTCACACCATCACAAGGTGAAGTCCCACAATAGGCCGTTTGCAAGCTTAAAGAGCCAGGAAACCAGTCCGAGTCCCAAAACCTCAAAAGTAGGGTAGCCAGCAGTGCAGCCTTCAGTCTGTGGCCAAAGGTCCACAGAGCCCTGGGAAGTCACTGGTGTAGGTCCAAGAGTCCAAAAGCTGAAGAACTTGATTGAAATGTTAATCTCTTTTGGCAACACCCTCACAGACACACCAAGAAATGACACTTAGCACCCTTCCATCCAATCAAGTCGACACTCAATATTAACCATCACAATGTAATTTCTAAGTAAACCAGATTTTCCCAATGTACTCCATATTTCCAAGCAATGATTTCCATTATTTTAGGATTCTGTTACCATTGAACAAATAATGAATGCCTTAAAGAATTCATATAACTTTCAAAAATGTTATCTTCTATTAAGATACTAAAGGTGATTTATTTTATCTTTTTGAGAAATGAATGAATACACAGTTGACGATGGCCAAACCATATAAGGCAATAGAATTCTGACCCACAGCTTTGCAGCATCCAACCCTGGAAAGCCAAACTCTAACCTCTGAAGCAAATGGTCCAGAACATTCAGAACTTGACCAATGACTGTTACATTTTGTTCTAGCTTCCAACTCAGGACTAACCAGATATAGCCAAATATGTTCATCAAATCAAACAAATAAGATGCCTCTCTTCTAACTGGCCTGTTTCCAGCTTCCACATGTCAACAATCTCCAGTTACAACATACCTAAAGATTTCCTTACAAAAAAAGAAAAGCAAAACTATTAAACCTCTGAATCTCTGAACTATTAAACCTCTGATAGACATAAGAGATGGGAGCTGACTCCCTTGCTACAACAAGTGCTAAATAAATAGTCCCTGGTTTATCTTATTTGGGAGCTCTTTATTTCCACACTATAATCTTATTAAGGAGCAAAGACCTCAAAGGTGGATAACATGCCTTTAAGTGCAAATTCGACCACTCTACTTGGCAACATTGGCACTCTTAAAGTCTGATGTACATAACGCAAATTTCTCATTTTAAGGTGAAGTTTAGGTCAGAGAATATATAAGAAAACTATTAGTATACATGAATAGCCTGAAAGAATGCATTGGATGCATTATTCCAGAGCCATGTGGTCTAATGGGTGATTCCAAGTCTGTTGTCAAAGGAATGTGTCTTTATCATTTAAGATGGCTTTAAAAAGTTATTTTTTCCATTTCTAAAATTCTTCACCATTTCCCATTCAACCTCAAACCATACTTGAGAATATAGAAAATTCTTGTTTACTGTGTTTATTCCATTCTGGCCTCACAGTATAACCCTCTAAGGAACTTTAGAAAGAATACCATGGCCTGAACCCTACCACAGAAAAACTAAACCAGAAGCTGAAGATCAGACTGAATATTAACCAGTACTTTTAAACAATTTTCTTGAAGAACAATTTACATATAGGAAAGGTAACATATAATCAACATCTTAAAAGCTTCCCAGGTTGGCAGTACTATCATACGGCCAGAGTTGAGAAACCCTGGGCAAGGCAATAATAAACATTTCCAACTATGGACCCGAGGACCTCCAATTAACTCACATACTTAATCCACTCATACATTTTCATTTATATATAAGATACATCTTTCATAATGTTTTATTTTGAATTAAATATTTGAGTAAATGTCTTGATTATATATTAATCCAAAGGAGGAGGCTCTTTAATATTTTAGTGACTACTAATATGTTACAGTTTTTAACATTGTTTATGTGAGGCAGTTCCCCTATCAATAATTATTTTTCTGAAAATTCTCCAACAAACACCTTCTGTGTACCTTATTATACCTACTAGGCAATGTACAAGGAGTTATGTTTAATGAATTTCAGAGTATGTTACGCTTATAAAGGTGTATTTTAAGAGCTGGCTGTATCAAAATAATGGGAGAGTCGACTTCCTTTTGTTAAAAAAAATACATCATAGATTCTAGCTGGGCGTGGTGGCACATGCCTGTAGTTTCAGCTACTCAGGAGGCCGAGACAGGAGGATCGCTTTGAGTCCAGTTGTTCTGAGCTGTAGTGTGCTATACTGATCGGTTGTCCACACTAAGTTCGGCATCAATATGATAACCTCTCGGTAGCAGGGGACCACCAGGTTGCTTAAGAATGGGTGTATCTGTTCAGGTAGGAAACAGAGCGGGTCAAAACTCCTATGCTAATCAGTAGTGGAATTGCACCTGTGAATAGCCACCACACTCCAGCCTGGGCAACAATACGACAACCTGCCTCAAAAGAAATACATAAATACATAAGTCATACACTTAGCTATATCTACTGGTGGTACAGCATTACTCCTTGACTTTAATGCTAATTCTAAATACAGTTGATGACAATATCAAAATCATTTGCATTTCTCTTCAAGGCCTCTTTCTTAGGGGAAATATTATTTGTAAAATAATGCATTCGAATTAAAAGGTTAGTGACTATCAGGTACTTCTCAGCATTTTGAATGTTATTTAATTATTTCTCCATTTCCCTAAGTATTATTATTTACATGCTATAGATTAAGAAGCTGAGGATTAAGCCAGGCACAGTGGCTCACACCTGTAATCCCAGCACTTTGGGAGGCCTAGGTGGGTGTATCACGAGGTTAGAAATTCAAGACCAGCCTGGCCAAAATTGTGAAACCCCATCTCTACTAAAAAATACCAAAAAAAACCCAAGACAAAACAAAACAAAAACCAATAGCCAGGCATAGTGGTGAGAACCTGTAATCCCAGCTACTCAGGAGGCTGAGGCAGAGAACTGCTTGACCTTGGGAGGCAGAGTTTGCAGCTAGCCGAGATCAGGCCACTGCACTCCAGCCTGGATGACAGAACAAGATTCCATCTCAAAAAAAAAAAAAAAAACAGGAAACTGAGTATTAAAGAGTTGAGGAACTCAGTCAATGCTTCACAAAAGGACAACAACGTAGGTGATGTATTATATAGGTCAATTTACTACAATGATCAGTATTCCTACCAAAGCACTCTACTGTTCAAAAGTAAAGGTTGGCAACTCAGCCACCACTTTATATGTGAAAGCAGATATAATAAAGAGATTAGAAATACTCTATTTCATTTTAGTGTTTAATTCCAAAGAAGTTTATAAGGCAATATGTATTGATATCACTTCAAAAATTCAAATCTATTGATATTTTCTGACTATTTATCTCAATGTACAATAGATTTCTATTTATCTCATAAATATATTCATTTTTTCTATATATGGTGAATATTGGATAACTTTAGAAGAATTTTAAGAAATGATTTAAGGAGAAGTAACTAAAGCAATTATACTAAGAGTTTGAAATTTACTGGAAGTTTTTATCAGAAAAGAAAGGATTTAATTTTATAAATTTACTGGTTACATATTCATCATGAATGCTATTTTACTATATCTTTAGTAAGTCATAAAGAAATTGTGACTATTAGGTTCAAGAACAAATATTGATGTTGTATATCCATTTGTGTCTGTAACATGAGGATGAAATCAGAATTCCCTGGTTCAATTTTGTCTCAGAATCTGTCCTTTAATTATATGATGTAATAAATTCATCCACTCCTTTGTATAATAAATCCAAGTTCTTACATAATTAGACCCATTAAAATTATTTTTAAATCACAACAAAATCTGCTTATCTTCAGTAAAAACTAGAAATCGTAGAAGACTAAACTAATAAAAAATTATTTTCTATTTTAAAAAACATCACTGCTTTATTTGATTAATGTTTAAGATTTTTAATGTACCACATTTTGGGTGACTAAATTGTGTGATGATTTCAGCACTTAATAAAAACCATAAAATCTTCTCACTGGAAAAGTCTCTACAGTCATTTTGTTTGACTACATTTTGCCAGTGATTAAACTTAAAGCCTGAGGAATAAGTGACAATGAAGGTCAGAAATTCAGTTATTGGTAGACTCTAGATTGAAACTCATGATTTGTCCAATTTTTCTATAATTCATTGTTCTTGAAATAGGTCAGATAAAGAGTGCAGATTATATAATAGATAAAGCTCTATTCTTAAGGAAGAAACACAAGTTAACCATTACGGAGAACTTTCCATAGCTCAGACATGACACAAAGGACTTTCAACAAACATCATCTCACTTAATCTTCCCAATAGCTTTCTTAGGTAGGTATTATTATTCATACCTCTTTACAGATGGGAAAACTGAGACTAAGAATGATTAAATTTTTCTAAGTCACAAGCTAATAAATGCCAGACACAAAACTTGAAGCTAAGCAGTTGGAAAAGAGAGTACATTTAGACCTCATTCAATTTGCCATCCATTAGTAAACCTCCACTTGGTCCACTTGTTAAATTAGCAGATGTATCACCCTCCTTTAAAAACATGCGATTCATGCCCAGGTCTACCAAATGCCTGAAACTTGTAAGCTATTTCTTAGAGGTAAAGTACTACAACAGTGACTGACACAGAGTAAATAGAAAGTAAAATTCTCTAATTATTCTCCCTCCACATTCACTAACTTTTCCAGGTAACCAACCACCTATGAGCCACAATTGACTGGAGAGGTGGTTATTTAGTGCACTAATTTCCATAGTGAAAGAGTAAGAGTTCCTTAGTCTTTCTGCCACAGAAGGATTGAATATGCATGAAAGTATTATTTATTGTTTCTCAGTTTTGGAAACTGTTCTTAGGTTAAAGTTAAAGCATAATTAGTTAAGGAGGTTAGCCACAAAAAACATCCTGCTACTCTGTTCTGTGAAAAAAAAAAAATACAAGAATGACAAATGAACCACGTGTATATAATCAAGTCCATATTTCCAAAACAGGTTATGGGAAAGGAATCAAAAGTGTGATTACTGATATTCTCAAAATTAGTGATTTTTTTCCAAGAAAATTTAGTGTCATTAAAATTTCCAAGAATGAAAAGACACCTATGGAATTAAATCTCAGTCACTTTTACACTGGGAACAAAGAGGGTGTATTCCAACCTCAAAGGCCGTATGATCACAGGTGAGATGCTTTATGTCTGTCTTATTTTCTCATTTAAGAGCAGAAAAAACAAGAGTCTCATGGAGTTGTTCTGAAATTAATTAAGTTTCTAAATGTAAGGTGCTCAGAACAATGCTGGGTGCATGCAAATGCCACATAAATGCCCCTTCCTTCCTTATTTATATCATTTGTATCTATAGGTTTTTAGGACTTTGAGTAAACACATTATGTTAAGCGTTAAATAATAACTTCAAAGCAATCACTTCAAAGTCTTATTTTCAATGTAATCCAGAACCTTAACGATGCATTTAACCTTTTAGAAATACATATTATTTTATTTCTGTAAAAGATTAAGATTGCTGCTGTTGACAGCCTTAATACTGTCTTCAGTCCAGTGTTCAGTGACTGAAAAAGAGCTACATTTTATAACTGATGTGGTATCCTGTCCCTTGAGAGGTAGAGCTGTCATGTTGGTGGTAATATTATATTTCCAGAATGAGTATCTGAACCACGATATTAACCCTTGGACATTCTACACCGTGTCAGCAAAGCTTTAATGCTAAGACAATTGGAAAGCTGAAAATTTCAAGCAAATAATTTGAACATATTTCTTAAGTCTGCACAATTATCAAGTACTTATTTTGACTCGTAAAGTATTGAGATTATGTCTTATTTGAGTTTCCCTTTAACATAACAGACTCTAGTTTTGGCATTTCTGAATATATTTACAGAAGGGATAGCGGCTAACAGGATGTCCTGATTTGACTCAGTGAAATGGAAGAAAAGTTCCATGCAGTAGGGTTGCTGGAGGTCAGAGTTCGTGCTGCTGAAATCATTCTTTAGCCTCTTTCATTTCTTTCATGTACTCAGGAGCATGTGCTATAAGCCTGGAGAGCAAATAAGTGAACACTTTAACAAGCTGTTTTACTAAGACATGTAGGAATTTGAGAACAGGAGACTGTAAACTTTGTGACCTAATCCTTAAAAGGTGGAAACATGGGAAGGAAAGATGTTTTTCCTCATTCAAGTGGGGAGACTACATGAATCACCTCACAGGCTGAGACTTATGGAACAGCACCCAAAGCGGAAGAGCTGAGAGGGCCTGGCTTGACCAGGAAATTGAACAGTCTCTCCTAGAAGAAAGAACACAAATCAACAGATGTTTAAGCAGAAATCAGGGTAGGAGAGTGGATCATATGCATAAGTAAATGATGTTGACAGAAGGAGATGGAATGCCCCACATGATAGCTAAGAGACTAACTTCTCAATCATAGTTAATTTCCACATTTCAACTAGATGAATGGAATTAAAATGAGCTTACTGGTATGATATAGTGTAAGAATCCCATTTGGAAGGCCAAACACAATGAATTCGAAGCTGGACTTGGTCATTGTAAATGGATATGATGATAATACTGACGTCAGAGTATTTGAAGGAGGATTAAATGAGTTAATTTATGCAACTAGAATTTCCAGACATCATTGATGGGTCTGCAAATGAAACAACTCGTCTGCAAATCAACCTGTCAGTTTCTCATAATGGTAAGTATCTACCTAAATTATGAAACTTCTAAATATTTACTCAAGAAAATTAAAACATATATGTAGAGTAAAAGTACTTATGCTAGAGTGTATCTCAAAGTATATATAAAATGTCTAACATTAGGAATGCTTTTTCTCTGAACTATAGAATTATGGTTGAATATTTTCTCTCTTTAGTGTAATTTTAGAAAATCAATTAAAAATTTTAATGTATGGAATAATTTTCTTTGCATTTATCTAATAATTATGTAATTTTATCATTGGAGAGAGACATGAGGAACATGGGAGAGCTTTCCTTTGTCTGCAAATGACTGGCATTAATAAATGACTACCTAAAATATTCCTTTACAAATTCCATGGTGTTGTGCTGGGTGAGCATAACAAATACTGAAAACTGTTAGGTTCTGAGAAATTTCTGGGAAGAGAAGACATTTAATCCTCTCAAAAAAAGAGAGCCTGCATAGACAAGACAATCCTAAGCAAAAAGAACAAAGCTGGAGGCATCACACTTCCTGACTTCAAACTATACTACAAGACAACAGTAATCAAAACAGCATGGTACTGGTACTGAAACAGAGACATAGACCAACGGAAAAGAACAGAGGCCTCAGAAGCAACATCACACATCTACAACCATCTAATCTTTGACAAACCTGACAAAAACAAGCAATGGGAAAAGATCCCCTGTTTAATAAATGGTGTTGCGAAAACTGGCTAGCAATGTGTAGAAAGCAGAAACTGGACCCCTTCCTGACACCTTACACTAAAATTAACTCCAGATGGATTAAAGATTTAAACATAAGACCTAACACCATAAACACCCTAAAAGAAAACCCAAGCAAAACCATTCAGGACATAGGCATAGGCAAGGACTTCATGACTAAAATACCAAAAGCAATGGCAACAAAAGACAAAATAGACAAATGGGATCAAACTCCAGAGCTTCTGTATAGCAAAAGAAACAGTCATTAGAGCAAACTGGCAACCAACAGAATGGGAAAAAAATTTTGCAATCTACCCATCTGACAAAAGGCTAATATCCAGAATTTACTAAAAAGTAAAACAGATTTAAAAGAAAAAAAACAAACAAACCCCTTCAAAAGTGGGTAAAGGATATGAGCAGACACTTTTCTAAAGAAGACATATATGAAGCCAACAAACGTATCACAAAATGCTCATCATCACTGGTCATTAGAGAAATGCAAATCAAAACCACATTGAGATACCATCTCACACCAGTTAGAATAGTGATCATTAAAAAATCTGGAGACAGCAGATGCTGGAGAGGATGTGGAGAAATAGGAACACTTTTACACTGTGGGTGGGAGTGTAAATTAGTTCAACCATTGTGGAAGACAGCGTGGTGATTCCTCAAGGATCTGTTCCATTTGACCCAGCAATCCCATTACTGGGTATATACTCAAAGGATTATAAATCATTCTATTATAAAAAACATAAGCACA